>WAAB01000596.1:105557-172485 GCA_013389865.1 Piaya cayana
GGTCCTTTCCTCTCCCGGTGAAAACCGAGTGTGATGTGAGCCAGTAACAGTGCCCCCACAAAGCCACCTGTATCCTGGGCTACATAAAAAGCAGCTTGGCCAGCAAGTTAATGGAAGCAATTCTGCCCCCTTTATTCCACCCTGGTGAAACCTCATCTGGAGTTCTGTATCCAGCTCTGGAGCCCTTAACACAGGAAAGACATGGACCTGTTGGAGTGGGTCTGGAGGAGGGCCACAGAAATGAGCAGAGGGATGGAACGCCTCTCCTGTGAGGACAGAGAGGGTTGGAGTTGTTAAGACCAGAGAAGAGAAGGCTCCAGGGAGACCTTATTGTGTCCTTTTGATAAGTAAAGGAGATTTATAAGATGGAGAGAGCCTTTTAACAGGGTCTTGTAGTGACAGGACATGGGGCAGTAGTTTTAAACGGAAAGAGGAGAGGTTTAGGTAGGATGACTGCAGCATCCTCAGATGATTCAGAGGATTGAATATGAATATTTTTAATTCAGTACCTGTCATCTCTGCTTCTAAAAGATTTATCTCAAGATACATAAGTCATGCTCCCTGTTTTGGAACGGGAAGGTGTTACTGCATTTTGCATGTTTGTGCGTGTAATCAGCCACATAAGTCACACGTGATTTCCACAAAGTAGCGTTCTCGTAAGAGAAATGAAATTTGGCTTTTGACATCATTACAGTGAGCTGGAAGAACTGTCTTTAAAGTTATGAAGATATGGTCATCAGTGCCTTTACTGATGCAAAAGAAATGAAATAACCATTTTTCCAAGTAGGCTGTGGGAGGCATATGCACATGAGAAATTTGACCCCCTTATTTCAGGTCCTCTGTAAAGCTGAGGTATCAAAAGATTGCCTGTGTTTTTAAGGGCACAGGCTGCAAAAATTATTTGGTGATTTTGTGACAGGGCTTACTGCTTGTTGATGTATGTATTTTATGGAGGAGCAAACATTCTTTCAATTTTAGGTCAAGGTGGTCATGCGTATCTTAAGGAGTGGCTGTGGTGGGCTGGACTTCTTTCCAGTAAGTATCAAATATAGAATCTGCTTTCTATAATTTCATTAAATGACTCGGCCCCAGGTTGCGGCAGTGGTCACGAAAAATGTGCAAGGTGGGGGATTCTGCAATGTATGGTAATGCTCTGGTGATTTGATGGTGCAGCTCTAATGATTTTATTAAAAGAACTTGTGTGAGAGATGTTATATCAACTTTATTTTCTTTTTTGGGCAGTGGGGCTAGGCAGGCTTTGGACTTCCTGTGTCTTATCCTTAGCGTGTGCATTCTGGTTTTTGTCTTAGCAGAGAAGTGCTTAGATATACAAGATTCTTACAAGGAAGCGTATTTTGGGATGATGTCTATTTTCTGAAACTTTTCTTTTTCCACTGCTTAATCTCTGGACTTACTTGCCTTGTATCCTGCTATTTCTCTTTGAAGAAGTTCCTAACTCAAGCTGGCAGGCTACAACATAGGCACCAAAATAATCCACCTTCTGATTTGACTGAATCAATTTTAATACCTGCTGTATTCCACAAGCCTGTTTTTAACTGATTTTAAAATGTAGTAATGAGAGGGTCGCGCTCTGCTAGTACTGATAGCTGAATGCTATTAACTAGAATTCTCCATGGATATGGAACTGTTGGACTGAGTCTAGAGGAGGGCCATAAAGATGATCAGGGGGCTGAAGCACAGCCCTCTGCTAGGAAGACAGGCTGAGAGAGTTGGGCTTATTCAGCCTGGAGAAGAGAAGGCTCCNTTCCATACTGCATGTTTGCATCTGCCAGTGCACTTGCACTGATTCACAGGTTTGTTGCGTAAGAAAGCCTAACTCCTATTTTTTCTTTTATTACTCTGCAGTGGGAGCTGGCGAAGTAGCAAACTTTGCTGCCTATGCTTTTGCACCAGCTACATTAGTGACTCCGTTAGGAGCTCTCAGTGTTCTTGTAAGGTAAGGAACACTAACATCAGTGTGATTTCCAAGAGGGAAGCAAAAAAAAATTTTTTTTAAGTGTCACTGAATTATGCTGTAATAAATGTAGTTTCTTCTTAGGGATACATAAAATGTGCTGATAAACATCAGAAGTAACTTAAAAGTTTCTCCAAATGTGAAGCGACTGTGCTAAAAGGGTTCTAGCAATGCATCTACACCTCCCTCTGTGAAAAGCTGTTACCCCTGTTCTGCATTTCAAATGTGTTGTATGCAAGAATTGTATTTTAATAGATTAAAATAGATTAGAGTTAAGATTTTAGCCTTTTAAAAAAATATTTTTACAAGCTCTTAGATACAGAACTTTTGGGAAGCATCATAAAAAAGGGGGTTTTGGAGAAAGGTGCCAAATATTAACAGGTGATTCTATCCATAAGAAGTATCTTGAGATAGAAAATCAACTATGTATCTATTTCAATTAAGNTTACTAATTCCATGTTTTCTTTTTTTGTTGTTTCTTAGTGCCATTCTCTCATCCTTCTTTTTAAATGAAAAACTTAATCTACATGGAAAAATAGGGTGTTTGCTGAGTATACTGGGATCAACTGTGATGGTAATTCACGCTCCGCAAGAGGAGGAAGTAGAAACATTAAATGAAATGTCCCACAAATTAGGTGATCCAGGTAAGAAAAACGCTGGCTTTTTATGCATGCAGCCTGTTATTTTTTTATTACAGTCTCCTCACCGCTGCTTTCAGGTTCCAGGAAGATAGCCCATGTCTGCTTCATGTTGTCAAAGTGAAGCAGAGATTTGAATGCTGTGACGTAACTGCATAGGAGGCTTTGCATGATGCCACTGAACTTGTCTGCCCTTGAATCAAGTGTCTTGATGTGAACCACTGAGACTACAGTTTAAACAAATGCAGCAGCAAAGTTGGATAAAAACACCTTCTATAAATTTTAATGGAAGTGTTTCAGTCTCTAGACCCAACTTTGAGCCATCCTTAAAATGAGAAGTAGGTTCTGTGGTGTCTGCTGAGAAGTGTAATCCTGGAGACGAGCTCTGCTTACATGGAAGATGAGGCACTCGCAGATACACATCTGCAAAATACTATATGTGGAAAGATAAATCCCATTGTAAACACAAGGACATAGCCAGCACAGAGATTAAAAAGTTGGTCTTAAGGAATGACCTGATACGGGAAACCTGCCAGTGACTGCAGTGCCTGACAAAGCCCGTCTCCCTAAAAATCATTCAGCTACAAGGTTGTGTCCAGTGGCAACTACACTGTGGTGAATCTGTGCGTAAGGCAATTTAGCAATCTAATCCTGTAGTCCCCTTGCTAATTAACTGGTGAAGGTAATACAACATGCCTGTGGTTAATTCTTTGTTTAAGGTAACCCACTCTAAAATCATTTTCACTTTGATATGCAAGAGTAGTGAGAAACATTCTGAACTCTTCATTTAAAACTAAGCTGATCGTACTGTTAATGTGTGGGTTTTTTGGTACTTCCGAGATGCTTTTGATAGTGTACATAAATAACAACATTGTTTCTTTGTCCCCCACTCGCAGGTTTTGTGGTCTTCGCAACTCTTGTTGTCATTGTGTCTTTAATTTTAATATTTGTGGTGGGACCTCGCCACGGACAGACCAACATTCTTGTGTACATAACAATTTGCTCTGTAATTGGAGCATTATCAGTCTCCTGCGTAAAGGGTTTGGGCATCGCCATAAAGGAACTTTTTGCAGGACAAGCAGTGCTGAAGCATCCTTTGTTTTACATTCTGCTGCTAAGCCTTATCGTCTGTGTGAGCACGCAGATCAACTATTTAAACAGGGCTCTGGATATATTCAACACGTCGATAGTGACTCCAATCTATTACGTCATCTTTACGACATCTGTTTTAACTTGCTCTGCCATCCTTTTCAAGGAGTGGCAGCACATGGCGGCCGATGACATTATTGGCACCTTCAGTGGCTTCCTGACTATTATCGTGGGGATCTTTTTGCTGCATGCCTTCAAAGATGTTAACTTCACCCTCGCCAACCTGCCCCTCTCCTTGCGGAAAGACGAGAGAGTGGCAAACGGGACTTTGCTGAGCGCGTACGACTCCTTTAATCACGATGAAGAAAGCTCCCCCTGCCTAGGTGAAATCCAGTCCACAGAGAGTCTCGCAGCCAGGAGGAATGGAAGTCTGTCAGCCTTCTGAAAATAGCTACGTGTTACTTAAGAAAAGAACAATTCTGTTACTCTGGAATATTTTTTTCTGCTGTGAAACGTCTGAGCTTGTCTGGAAAACCATGTACTTTTTAACAGTATGTGTAGACAATCGCTAATTTTTAAGTTGGATTAGTTTGGGTAAAGAAGACTGAAGGATTTTTTTTTTTTTTTGCCTTATTTTTACTTTAAAAAACACTAAAATGACCTCAGACCACAGTTGGTTTTGTTGCTTAAGTTATGTGTAAATATTTTCATTCTTCTGTTTTAAGATGTATTGCACTAATGACAATTTTATCAAAAATAAATTGCTTTATTTCTGCATTGGTGGTAACAAGATTGCAGTGAACCTGAATCCTTTGTACTTTTGCCCTGGCTGAACACTGAGTGACTGTAAACAGACCCAAACAGGAACTGTAATAAGTATTCTTCTCCCGGTTTGTAAAACAGGAAAGAGAAAGCTACAACCAAGTGACTAATCCTTTGAAAATACTGCCCTATTCACTAAAGCCGTATCCTAAACTTGCAGGATTTGCGTCAATAAAACTCCAGGCTTGCCAAATCAGAGTAACTGACAGCTGCAACAACGTGGGAGCTTCTCTGTTTGTATAGGTGAGGCAGTAGGTCCGGCTGTGCCAGCTTCTGAGAATTTGAGTCATTAGTAACAGCCAGAACAGCTACTCCCTTTTCTATTAAAAGAGGTCAGGTTCTGCTTGTTTGCTGCACCCGCTCTCTCTAGAGCTGTTCGGTGGTTTTGCTGTTAGAGCTTGAACTCGCAGCATTGTGGTTTTGTTTGCAGTGACAGTTACTGGCTGTGACACTGTAGGGTTAAAAAAGCGGGTAAAAATGGAACCCAATGAGGTAGGAAGGTGGGTGGTACTTTGTTTTTAAGTTCACAGAGGCAGAAAATAAAAACGAGTGATCTAATTTGTGCAATAACCTTTATACTGTACATGTGAAGCTTAGAAATGATTTGGTATGGAGACAGCTAAGTACTACTGTAACTTCACTGTTGCACTTACTGTTAAAATAATCTAGTTTATTACCAGGACAAACCCAACCCCAACAGCTTCCACTTGCAAGATTAACTGCTCCCTTCCTCTGGCGTGATACGTGGGCAGGAGGGGCCAAGCTGTCAAGCAAGAAGGTTTTTTTAAATCTTAGTTAAGGAACAGGGTTTGAACTTCTACCTAATTTTAAGGGACATCACATCAGCGCCGCTCTGTAATGGAAACCCAGCCCTCTAGCACTTACGCAACAGCAAGACCCGGAGCTGGGAGGGGCAGGAAAGAAGTCAAACTGCTGAGGAGTCACTGAGCTCCCGCCTGCCACACTTGGGACCAACCTCACCAAAGCCCAGGTTAGGGTTTCATACAATGGAGGCTGTTGTGATACTGTGATAGGCGCTGTTGTTTTCCACCCTCACCGTTTTGGAGGCGAGAGGATTCAAAATGAAAAAAGTTCTGCCTATTTGTGCACCTTGCTGCACTTGTACCAGGTGAAGAGGTCTGATACCCTGTTGAAAATGAAAAAAAAAAAGTTCTCTTTTGAAATGCAGAACAAGCTTTGCATAGGATTGAGGTCTGAATTCTTTTAAACCCACATTCCCTAAAGGGGAAAAAAAAGTCTGTATTAATACAGGTAGTTTTAAAATGTTAGAGGCCAGCTCTTCTACTGTTGCCAGTTAACTGGTAAGAATTAGAATTTACTACACCCCATGATTAATTAGTTTTAAATATTTCTTAAACATAAAACCCAGGCTTTATTAATTAACCTTTTTGGCACCACAGTGCCAAGTCAAAGCCACAAGGGGTGTTGAGACTTAGCCCTAATCCAATGATTATCTCAATAAATTAAGAGAGCTTTTCATTTCCTTACCTGTAGCCTGCAGTGTAGGGACATGTGTGCTTGGCTATGAATCTTCTTCACGCAGTGCCATTAAAAACTAAAATGTTTCTTAAAGAGGACTTGCAGGAGAAATCTTGCAATGAGCCCATGTGTAAAGCACAAGTGTTTCCTACTCTTCTCTGCCCCATAGTGGGTGACTTGTGTGCGCTCCCACTGTAACACAGAACGGCACCAACATCCTGGGAGACCGTGGGGTAGTTGAATGCTTATGGATCAGCAAATCTCTGTCCTTTATTTTACTGAGGAATTACATCTCTTTTCTTATTTCCTCAAAATCCAGTTCCCTTCCACCCCAGTACCTACCCTGTTGTCACCTCCTGCAAACCTCTGCTGTCAGATGCTCATTTCTACCCAATTCCTGGACTCGAGTCCATTGCTGCGATGAGTCCAAAAAAGCTGAGCAGGAGAAAAGCCGCGCTGTAACCTAACCTTCAACTAGTAACAAGAAAAGTTTAAAAAATGGATTCTCAGAGGGATGTGTTCTTACTTTCAAACTATGGGTTAGAAACAGTAACCAAATAATATTTCTAGAAGGCTGTAGCCTGGGTAAAAATTCTAATTGCCTGTGTCTCAACCAGCCACCATAACTCATGTTTGTTTTGGGCTGATCCTAGCAGACAACTGAAGAATCCTGTTGGGATCCCGCAGTGAGCAAGCAGGAGTTCGGAGCTTTTGGCTGGACAGGCTGCTTTAAAATTAAAATTTTACAGTTGCAAAGTTTTACAAACAATTTTACTGATGCGGTGTTTACATAATACAGGAACTGTAATTAAACAGAAACTTGTCATAAGTAGATCATGATTAACATCATTAGAGCTTATAGACTGGGATAGATTACATCCGATCACCGTATTCGAGAGTCTTGTAAACAAGAATTGCTTATCACTTGTAAACATGTATTTTGGTACATGGGTGTGTATTGCCAGCCAAAATATTAATTGTGTTAGGAGCTCTCATTAGAAAAAGTAAACAGCCTCCATTCTAATCAATTAAACTACTGATTAAAGATCAGAATACTATTGGTCACCTCCATGTTAAAATTGACAGGTACGGTTGGACTCGATGATCTCAAAGGTTTTTTCCATAGGATTCTATGATTCTGTGAAACAATCACCTTAATTAGCCTTCATTTCCATAATTACTATTCTCAGATAATAGTTTTGCAAAGAAGAAAAATTATCAACTGACTAGGAAAATTATTCACAAAGCACCAGCAGACTTGGTTGGTTGGGTTTTTTTTAATAAAGGCTAATTAAGCAATTAATGCTCTAATACAAACAATTAGGAATTGATTTCTAACCATTTTTTTTCCTACAGACCCCAGTTTCTTATCCTCCACAGCTCTTACTTTCATAGCTTCAGGAGGAAATCACATCAGTCCAGTCTAAAACGGCCACCGCAGTACAGGAATGCAAAGAGATCTCAAAAATCTTTTACAGTCACAGGGTTTTAATCAAAGCGTATAAAATTTTAGTCTAGAAAAATATGTACGGATTGTATACAGTTCCTGTGCTTGGAGAGTGAAGAGGGGAGGGCACCACTCAAATGGCACAGGCAGATGGAAAAACGCAGAGACTTTCCTTAAAACTGTTGGTATGGGTGTGGGTTTTGTTGTTTTTTTTACCTCATACTTTTAACCTAAAGAGGTGCAAGAAGTATCGTTAGGTGGGAAGCCTAGTTGCTGGCGAGGGACTGATGAATAGGTGGCTGGAAGCAGCGCACGTGTTCCACGGGTGTGCTCTCTCCATCCCCAGACTTCAAATACTTGTCCAAAATAGCAATGATTTCATCATTCAGAATCTGGAACTTGCGAATTCTCTCAACCATTTTCTTCAAAGGCTGCAAACATCAAAAAAAAAACCCCAAACACACGCAGGAATTAGCATTGGAGATGTAAAGCCTTGGTCACAAAAGCAGTAAAAGCTGCTACCTCGCCTCTCCCAGCAATGTTCTGAATGTTTCCCTTACACTGGTAATCCAGGGAAAATCCAAGGTGCATTTTGGTTTTTGACGACGCTGCTTTTTACACAATGAAGGGTAATTTGCAGTAGCCTTGTCATAATCTGAATGCACATACGTGAGATGGAAAGCACTAAGGAAATCCCACATAGTCAGGAAATCAAAATTCTCACTGACCAGTTCAAACTCCATTACTGCCTTCATTTTTTTTTCCTAAAAATCCCCAGGCCCTCATTTTCAACATTGTGTTCTGAACAGCAACTGCTACATCAACGCTGCATTCAAGCGCAAACAGCTCTAATTTACTGTTGTTACTACAGTGAATACAGAAAAGACGTTTTCAACTCACCACATTCTTTATAACCTCATCTTTGCCATCGTGCTTCTGGACTTTCAACAAGTGGTAGCAGAAATCCAGCACATCAAAGCGACGCTGCTGTCCCAAAAGCACGATGATCATACAGCCAGCCCAGTGCAAGCCATCTCCAAAGCACTGCCTGAAACAGGGAACACACCACATAAAGAACGTTACACCTCTATCTTCAGAAACACAATAAATACTCGGGTCCAGAAGAGGGCTACAAGGATGATCAGAGAGCTGGAGTATCTCCCATATGAGGACAGCCTGAGAGAATTGGGCTTATTCAGCCTGGAGAAGAGAAGGCTCCAAGGAGACCTTATAGGAACCCTCCAGTACCTGAAGGGGATACAGGAAAGCTGGGGAGGGACTGTTTAC
Organism: Piaya cayana; assembly: GCA_013389865.1. NCBI lineage: Eukaryota > Metazoa > Chordata > Aves > Cuculiformes > Coccyzidae > Piaya > Piaya cayana. Next base: position 114,316 of record WAAB01000596.1, read on the forward strand.
AAGGGCTTGTAGTGATAGAATGAGGGGCAATGGGTATAAACTGGAGAGGGGCACATTAGACTAGACATAAGGAAGAATTTCTTCACAAAGAGAGCGGTGAGACACTGGCACAGGTTGCTCAGAGAAGCTGTGGGTGCCCCATCCCTGGAGGTGTTCAAGGCCAAGTTGGATGGGGCCTTGGGCAGCCCGATTTGGTGGGAGTTGTCCCTGCCCATGGCAGGGGGTTAGGATTGGATGATCTTTAAGGTCCCTTACAACCCTAACAATTCTATGATAATCAGCCATTATACTAAGCTACATCTATATCCCTAGAATATATTAGACATTGATCTAGAAAATACTGCAAAATCTCCTTTGGGTTGCAGGCATGAAAAGAAGCAAATGCCCTATGTTGCTGCCTCCATAATTGCCCAGTGAAGAGCACTGTGTTACAACTCCAACAGTTTTTCAAAATAAGGGTATTACCAAAATTAACAAAACCAAAAAATACAGTTCCTGGTTAACTCATGTCAGTCACATTAACTTCCAAGTGCTCATTCTTGCTCATAATTCAGAGAAAAAAATACTTGCCAGGAATACGCGCACCAAAGTTCAGCTATTTTATTTAAGTTTAGCACCTGCAAGAGTCTGGCTACTATGGAAAAATGCATGGTAGGGCCTGTTTGCCACGGGATCATTCATTATACATGGCAAATACTTAAAACAGAGGGTCATTTTTGTTAAAGATACAATAATATCTGTGTTCATGGATTATGAGTCCCTCTCGGTGATGGCAGCACTTTCCCTTGTTTTAGAAATAAGCTCTTGGACACAGGCAAACAAATGGCTCCATTCTGGGTTGCCCTGGCCAGTGACGCGAGGAGGACAAGCAAAGTACTGTGCCCGCAGGTGCCCTGCTGGCAGCTGGCAGTACGTACTCCACAGTGAACTCGTGTGTTCCCACAGGGATGCAGTAGACGAACTGCATCGCGCTCCAGAGGCGATGGAATTCCACGCACTCGTCCACATGCATCACCCCGTTGCTAGGCAGGGGCCCACGCCAGATGGGATCATCCAGGAAGGAGCGGATCCTCGTCAGGATAACCTCGAACATGGACAGGCCACAGCAGAGGCGTTCTTTGGTCAGTAAGTCCCCTTCCCTTGCAATCGCTATTTGCTGAGGTGGAGAGAAGGAAAGTACACAATCCTTGTAAAAGCCACTTGAACCTAAGACTATTTAAAAAATCACCACCACCACATTTTCCAGTTTCACTTGGTTTGTTCTAGGAGATATTTCTCCTGACTTTAAACAAAGTCAGAGGCCACGAGGCCTGGGCTTCAGTTCAGTGGAAAAAACATTCCGAGACAATTCTAATACACCTTTGGTTTGTAAGTGAGTAACACTAACTGAAGTAATGCTAATCCTGGACCAGCCTCAGGGAAGTTTAAAGATTAGTTTTTGCCAGAATGGAGGCAAAAAGCAAAACCGAAGAGCTCAGCGCTCTGCTACTGGTGCGAGCAGTAGCTACTGCCTGTGCTTTTCTGCATATCTTCCTCAGCTGCTGCTGTCAGAGATGGGAAAGCACCAAAGAGAGCACAAACAGGCTCAGACAAAACCAATAAATGGCAAATGCCAGTTAGGGCTTGTCCCAGCTTGTGCCATCACCCTGAGAGCTCTCTCCTACTGGGCACCAGCCCGTTTTTTGCTGCAGCACATACGATGATAAAAGCAGTCTGAAGTCTGCTTCAGAGCACTCTGCTCCTCGATTCTACTATTCACATCTCAATCCCTTGTAAAGTGCTAAAGTCAGCAGGGAATTAATGTGCCCCTTGCTGACAGAAAATAATGCTGAAGCTGCAAGGACAGATCAAGAATGTTCTTTGTGGTCATTGTGCTTCCAGGAAAGCTCAACTCAGCTCAGTTTCTAAGAGTTTCTAATCATCTGGATGAGAGAAGAGTAAATTATGTGTGTGTGTGCGCGCTTACGTGTCTGTGCATATCAGAAAACTGATTGCTCTTGGCGTTTGCACCAGGAGCACCCATGCTGGCCCTTACAATGAGAGGGCATCACATACATTAGCATTTTCCCCCAAACATGTCAATGACACCCAAGACTCAAATATCTTGAACTTCTGATCTTTAACAGCTTTACCAACTCTATAGATCTGACAAAAACCCCAAAATCCTGTTGTGCGAACCAGGTGGATGTGCAGATTGAAATTCTGACATAGTTGTCAGCACGTGTGAAAGGAGAAGCTTTCTAGCACTCGAGAATCTTTTTAATTGCTTCTGACACAAATAAGCGAGATTACCTGGGGTGTTCCTAGCCTTTCAATGAGAGGAACCAAATGTAGTGGAGCATATTTTGATTCTAGTCTCTTCATTTTAGCATCAAGTCTTTCACCCTCTGAAAGAAAAAAAGAGAGCACCAACTCATTTAATTGGTAGTCAACTTAATTTTATAAATAATATTTTTTACAATTTTATACATTGAAAGCAAGTAAGAAAATTCTTATTTTTACACAACCTTTATTCAGTGGGGTAGAAAACTGGATAAAATATTTTGATAGGTATGAATAGTTGGTGAATTTTTTATTTGCTTTTAGAAAACTAGGTATTATATTTTAAAATGTTACACTGTGCAACAAAAAGAAACCAAGGATTTGCAGTAGAATACATTTCATTAACTAAATTGAAGACCAAGTATAAGGCTCGTTTACACTGCTGCTAACATGTTTGACTACCACTTGCACTAAGCCAACTAAATTGTGCTTAACATACGTAAAATGCTTTATTTTAGAAGGTGGGGTATAATGAGGGTGGAATTCTGTGTATAACAAGGTTTAAAAAAACCGTTGGCGCCCCCTCAACACTGGCAAACAAGAGATGTTCCCTGGCAAATGGGAAAACACTGTTTACAAATAGGTACGGTGAGTCTGGAAATACTCTCCAAGATTTTTAGCTGATGGAATTTCTCTAGGCAGAACAAATCAGCTGCTCTGGCAGCGAGAAACGGAAAGAAAAGGAGCCTAAGGAGCAACACAGAAATAAAAGAAGCGTGAGGGGGAAAAATAGCTCGCTCACTGACAATGAAGGATGAGGACAGCAGATACCAGAGGAAGCAATCCTGCAAACATTCACCGCTGCATGACCAGTTCAGTAAAAAGGCACATATGAGAAGTCCACTGGGACCAGAGACCACTCGTATTTACTTTCTCTGCTGGCAGATTTCCTATACCCTGTACGATTGACCCTGTATGATTGAGTCTACCCTGTTTAACTGACTATCATATAAGCTAAACAGCACCTTTGGAAAAGCCCTCTCACGACATCCACATCGAGGAGTAATACTGCCCTGCGTATCCATCCCCCTCTTCCTTGCCACAGCATTCCTCCTGCAATTTGCTCTGAGCCTTGCTAAGAAGCACCTATTTCTCAGTCAGGCAAATAGGTCTGAACGTGTTATCTCTGTCCCATAATTAACACGGTGCTGTGAAGGATGACTGGGGATGGTCACTGAAACCGCAGCAGCAGGCAAGGCAAGTGGAAAGTGTCACAGAAGGGAGGTGTTTTCCCTTAGCCCATACCTTTGACGTGAACTCTGGGCAGGATATTTTGGAATGGCGCCGCGTGCAACAGGTCACACACCTCCTCCAGGGACTGGAACGAAAAGGGAAAGAGGTATTTAGTTCCAAAGCACACACAAACCACACCAGATCCCTACGGCAGGCTTACAAAAGCATGCCAGTGCCACCACAGAAACACCAGAGGGCAGCCAGCCTCTGTTGCAACCACACAGAGCTGCTCTGAGCCCTTGTCTCCAAAGGCGATTTGATTTCACCAGATTACCTTGGATTCCGAAATAAACTCCAGCAGGTCTCCTCCTACCCTCAGCTGGTAGTTTGTAAGGGGCAGATTATTTATTAAGACGACTAATGCAGAATGAGTGATTTTGGTGTGAAAGCGGCAGACGGCTCCTGTGCAGACAGAGCGGTGAAGGAGGTGACTCACTGCTTGGTTATTTTTACCAGTGCTATTCCCACAACCTGTTATCTATCGTGGCAGGCATATGTCCCTGCCAGGCAGGCTGAGACATCTGACAGTAGCAGTTAACCACCTCTCAGGAAGTATTTCACATCTTCAGGGACAGGGGGAAGGAAGGCTGGTGCCTCCTGGTTCTTGGCTGCCACATGTGCAGAGAAAATGCAGAGATGACCAGAAGCAAGATACATGCCCCTCTCCTCATTTTTGGAGAAGAGGCTTTCCTCATTTATAATCCCTCAGTGCTAGAAGAGATATTCATCAGCCGTACCCTGGGCAAGGCCAGTTTATTAGACTTAATAAGCCTTACCCACATCTAGCTGCTTATGGTTGGACTCGATGCTCTTAAAGGTCATTTCCAACCTAAATGATTCTATCATTCTATGTTAACATCATTGAAAAAGTATGTGCTACACAATTAAGACCAACAAGACCCACCCACTATCAGAAATGCATTACAGGCCTGCATTTTACACTGGGGTAAAGTCATAGAATCATTGAATCACTAGGTTGGAAAGGACCCACTGGATCATCAAGTCCAACCACTCCCATCAGCCACTAAACCATGCCCCTCAGCACCTCATCCACCTGTCTTTTAAACGTCTCCAGGGAAGGTGACTCAACCACCCCCCTGGGCAGCCTGTTCCAGTGCCCAGTGGCCCTTTCTGTGAAAAATCTTTTCCTGATGTCAAGCCTGAACCTCCCCTGGTAGAGCTTGAGACCATTTCCTCTTGTCCTGTCAAAGTCAAGTTAAGTTATGATTGATGACCACCATGGAAAAAACATAGGTTCATCAGGGCACCACCAAGGACAAAACCAAGAGGAGGGATAGCTGTAGGGGTGTATTACTAGAAAGTGTCACCACGGTGGTGTTGCAAAAAAAGTGCACGCAGCACTGGTGTCACTTCAGTACACCCTCCAGCAGTGAGGGCCCTGGCTTGCCTGGCCTTTCACCATGCACCCTGTTAACCTGAATCCAAAGTAATCCAATTTCTCATTTTGTTTCAGCTATCCCATTACTGACTATGGGTTCACACTGCTTGTCACTTGTCCCTCCAATTATTCTCCACTACAAGGGAGGGATCCTCTAACACCATGAACAGGAGGAACAGCAATGTCTTCTTCACCTTATCTTACATCAAGAGCTTTAATAAACCCTAAAGAATGAGTCTTATGTGAGGCTTTATTTTTGTGCAGCAGCAGGCCCCCAGCCAGCTTGCTGAGGAAATGACGTAGCTAGTTCACAGTCAGTAAACATCTCCACATGACGGCAGCCCAGACTCGGTGGCAGCGTGTGCTTGCACAGCGTGGGCAGAGCATCCTGTACCAACAGGCAGGGGAGAGACTCCCTACCCAAGTGTCAAAAACACGACACAGGTAAAGAAAGGGAAGACAGCCCCTGGCTGCTTTTGCAGTCCATAAGCCACCATTCCCTCTGTAAGCACCCAAAAGCCTAAAGATCAAGAAATTACAGATCTGGTCATTTCGTCTGAACAGCAAATGTAATCGTGTAATGTAAAAATGTAATGTAATCATGTAATGTAAAGTAAGAACAGGAAAAGAAAATCATAGAACAGTTAGGGTTGTAAGGGACCTTAAAGATCATCCAATCCTGACCCCCTGCCATGGGCAGGGACAACTCCCACCAGATCAGGCTGCCCAAGGCCCCATCCAACGTGGCCTTGGGCACCTGCAGGGATAGGGCACCCAGAACTTCCTTGGGCAACCTGTTCCAGTGCCTCACCACTCTCATGGTGAAGAAATTCTTCCTTATGTCTAGTCTAAATCTGCCCCNTGTTGAGGATTCCAGAACTAGACACAGGACTCCAGATGAGGTCTCACAAGAGAGGAATAGAGGGGCAGAATCACCTCCCTCACCCTGCTGGCCACACATCATCCCCCATCCTGCAATGAAACTGCAGACTGCCCCAACCCAGGCGTGGGACCTTGCACTTGGCCTTGCTGAACCTGATGAGGTTCATTTAAAACGAGAGGTAGGGATAAAAAGCAATTGTAACACCGTGCTCTAAGGAGCAGGCAACTTTGCACACTGTATGGTAGAGGCTGGGCATATAGGAAGCAGCTGAAAGACTGAATGTTTCACAGTTTCATTCAAGCTAAGACAGCCGAGTGTCTGGCAGAGCAGGCACTATTGTCAGCCATCCAAGCAGCATGAAGAATACCCAAGAAGTCCACGTTAACTTCGCGATGTTTCAGATGACAACAGGAATGACAAGCAGGAAAAGAAAATAATAGTACCAGATGTACAACTCATTGACATAAAAGAGTAGCCACCCTGTGACTGACTGCAGGAATGCCATATTTGATCATAATTTATGATGATGGTCATAATATTTGATCCTAAGGCGCCATACATGAGACAATGTCTCTCATCCAGCAAAGTCAGGCACCCCTGCTATCTCATAGACATAAAAGCCCCTGCAAGACTGTAAGAGATCAGAGCAGGGAACTGTTTCTACCCATCTGCCCATCAGCAATTGCAAATTTGCAGATTTCAACCTTGTTATTTATGACGTTGGTAACAAAAATTGGAGAGCACATTTTGAGAGACAGATGGGCTTTAAACTAGCACAGCAGGCACCTACCAGACTCTGTTCAATGAGGAGGCAAAACAGGACAGCATTTCCCACTTCCCGCAAATTCTGGAAGCAGACAGTCTTCAGTTCTGCATACTCAACGATGTCTTTCAACTGATGGTGAAAAAACTCCAAGATACCTGAAATCAAAAGAGAAGCAAAAAAAAAAAGAATCTCAAGAGCAAGACCAAAATCTAGTGATGATCACACAGGCTCACCTGTCACCTTGGGAAAGAAAGCAAAAGATTCTGATCACGTGGATAAGAGTCACGTGGATCAGGACTAATTTTACTTTCTGCCTCAAAAGCACTCCAATTTTTTAACTAATTTGCCTATTGAAAGGTTGCAATAAATGTGCATTAAATACACTGTATCAGAGCACAACTAACTGAGGGTGCAGGTTTAGAGTTCTGTCTCCATGTACCAGCACATATTTTTATCTCCAGCTGTGCAGCCCACAGGAGACTGAAAGGAGCAGTATTCAAACATGTTAAAAATCAGAGGTTATAAGGGGCTACGTCAGCGGTGCGCTGATCTTTTTAACTGGATAAATCATGCAAAATGGAGTGCCTAGTTTCACACTCCTGGAAAAGGGAGCCAGTATAAGAGGTAAGAAAACAATTTCCAGGAGCAGGAATATAGACTAGGGCTCTTGTCTGCTATTAATCCTGTTCCAGCCTCTGTCTCCCAGGCCTGCTGCACCACCCAACACGTTCAATTCACAGCTGTTATTTTTGAAGACGACAGAGCCAGCAAGGAGCAGAGCACTGAAGATACAGGGAACAGGACTGGTGTCGGGCTACAACTCTGACAGTGACACACACATCCAGAGGTGATCTGCAACCTCATAAAACAATTAAATACAGAAAACCACAAGTGAAACTCTACTGTCAAGAGTACATCAGATCCTGCTGACAAGCACAGTCAGAACATGGTTTTGTTAAGTTTCCCTAAAAGCTGTTATAAACCAGCTAAATTATTATTTAAAAAAACACCTTACTTAAATATAAATGTGTTTTCCATCAAACCTCTTCAAAAATGGTGATGCTTAACACATTAGTGGATCTCCAGCTCCTTCCCCCCAGCCCCAGAAAGGCTGCACAGTCCCCTTGGCTACAGACAAGCCCAGGAGACCCCAGGTTGGCAGCTTTTGCAGGGGCCCTATCTGGTCAACACCACAGAGGTTAAAGCTACATGCAGGACAGGCAAGGAGGAGCAGAGAGTTGCAGTAGGTCAGACAGCTCTCTGGCTTTTTACAAGTTAATTTTTATCAGCATTTTTCCATTTGTCTGCACAAGCCTGACCCTTTTAAAAAGCCAACAAAAACCTTGAGAAAGAAGAAAATACACGTGCAAAGCTTTCAAATTGAACACTGTGTACAGCAGTTGGTTTCCATTACACTGAATTCAGTCAGACAGATAAATCTCTACCCAGTCACATCTAAAGCAACTGAAAGGACACAAGTAAAGACAGCACAGATGCCCCCCACCATCTCCCCGTGTGTTTCTTGGATGCAGTTGATGAGCACTTCCCATGCCGAAGGTTAGACTCCTGTATTTACTCAGTAAGGTAACGGCTGAGAAGGGAATGCACAAACATAAAATACTATGATAAACAGGACCATATCCATGCCAACAAATCCCTTGAAAACATACAGCAAAGGAAGGAACTGTACTGCTAGCCCACACACTTCTACAGAAAGCCTCACATCATTAAAGTTAGTAACGTGAAACATCAATAAAGTGCATGGTGAGGGGATGCAGGGTTGGCTCTTTTGCATCTCAAAGAGCTGTTTGTCAATAGAAAATTTGTAGTAAATGAGTGTTCCCCAACACATTCTCTGGAGACAAATTTCAGACCATAGAAAAACAGAACTGAAAAACTAATGGAGAAAGTCAGGTGTAATGAGTGCTTGCTAAGCTTGGTTTATTCAAAGGAATCACATTTAAATCTAGCTAAAAAGCAAATAAGTCATACCAGCACATCAGAGACTTCCCCCTTCCCATAACATGGGAGCCACCTAATAAAAAAAGCTCTGGAAAAGACTGTCAGCGTCCATTCAAAGTTGCGACACAAAGGTCAGTTGCAATTCCTACATGTCTGATCAGCAGTGAGCACTTATACTTGCTTTTTAAACACACCACACCACCGTGGCAATGAGATGCTGTAGGGCTGAATACAGGGATTCCCATTTTGAAGATGAGGTTGAAAAGGTAGATTGATACAGCAGAAACTTTTATACAAATTTTTGGTGCTAGGAAAAATAAATGCAGAGTGAGGGAACTGAAGAAAGCTTTACTACAAGTCTACAGCATGTCTTAGTTACAGTACTCCTTTGTGTTTTTCTCCGTCAATAAAAGGGCTTCCGTGCCTTGCAAGATATGTCGTCTAAGGATGCACTGCTAGAAGTCAAGTCCAATACTTTCCCCATGCCAACACTGGATGCCTTTCGGGAAGCAAAAGTCGATTGCATTGTCCTAGAAGTAGGTCTGTGCCATAGAGGAAATCAAACTGGAATATCTACTAACACTTCTGGCCTTAGTATCCATGGCATGTGCACAGACTAGTGAACTGTCAGAAGGGCTGGAAGATTCCCCAAAACATGGTGCATAACTGTAGAATTCACATAGTTACCATGGCAAGAAAGCAGAAGCCAAGCAAGTAGGATATTTGCTATAAGGATGGACATAGGAACATTTTTCCCTTTATCTTGTACGGAAAACAGGGAACAATTTGGTAAGAACAGAAGTTGAGCAGAACAAGGACGATTCTGCTACTGCAACATGGAAACAACTATCAGTCATGAAGGGGTTGGAAAATGATGGGGTGGAGGGCAGACTCATCTCAGCTCCTCACTTAGCATGTGGATTTTGTGGGGAGTTTCAGAAGAGAGACTGATGCCCAGAACAATGTTGAAAATATTTTATTAATGTTATATGGGCAGCTCTGAAGGGAAGTCCTGGGAACCACCCATGTTGCCTAAAGCAAATAAAAAGCAGGACAGCACAGAGAGAAACCAGGAGCAAAACAGAGGACTGGCAACAAGGAGTGCTACTACCTAAACCCCAACAGAAGGTGTGACTGAAACCAAAGTCTTAAGTTCACCCAAAAGCAGCAGCATAGCGTAAGTCAAAGAGGCTTGAGGTTCATCCAGAAAAATTACATATTGCCTTTTATAGTCACTCCAGGTGACAGTTCCTCACACAGGGGACAGGACAAGAAGAAATGGCCTCAAGCTCCACCAGCGAAGGTTTGGGCTGGACATTAAGAAAAAAAAAAATTCACAGAAAGGGTCATTGGGCACTAGTTCAGGTTGGCCACGGAGGTGTTTAAGGCATGGGTGGATGAGGTGCTAAGGAGCATGGTTTAGTGTTTGATAGGAATGGTTGGACTCGATGATCCTGTGGGTCTCTTCCAACCTGATTATTCTATGATTCTATGGAAAAATCCTTATTTCTTCACCAAAGCCCAGATTCCACGTACAGACATAGAAGTACAGACACCCGCAGTGTCTGCCACAGAAGTCCTGTGGCAGAAATACATCACCACATTTTCAATAATGTTTGAGCAATGCCATTCCCAGTCACACCTCCTTGTGTGGAATACAGAACTGTATTCTTCTGACAAACTACGCATGCGTACTGAAGCTCTTCAAAAAGGAAAAGGGTCTTAGGAAATTAAATTTCACTTAACTGCATGGAACTTTCCTCTTCCCCTAATGTTTTGTATTGTGATAGGTAAGTTACTGAATTAGATATATATACACATAGAATTTTGCAAGGCAAATGATTCAAGGGTTTTTGCTCCGTCTCTCCAAGAAAGCAGTTTTAATTAAACTCCTCTATTCCTGCAGATGGGATGACATTAGGTGTCATAATAATTGATTTTATAATCCCAGTTTCTGGTTTACACAAATTTCAACAGAAGTAAAGGCTGCTGATATAAACCAGATCTAGTAAAGTATAGAAGATTGCTAAAGGATTATGTTCCATCTCTGCTTCTAAAATCCTATCTCAATAGCACTCAAACAGCAGATGCCAAGTTTCAGCTGTGCAGTCTGTACACTAATTAATTTAGGAAGTCAGACCAAGTCCACACATGCAATGGAAAGCTAGTCGAATTTCTTCCCTTCAGTTACCTTTCTTTTGCTGTAAAACAATCTGTTTTCACACCTGCAGACTCAAATCAAACACATTCCAGAGCTTGCAACTATTCTGGTACCTAAAAGATTAGGATGAAAAGTGGCTATTAATTCTAGAACTGAACTGCTGACTAACAACAAACCTGATCTTGAACATAATAGTTGGTCTAGTTGTGTCAAGGGTTATTTTCTGTGGAGGACTGACTTGACTCTTGCCAAATAAAAATCCATCAATCTACAACAAAAAATCTGCTCCTAAGAAACCAGGTGCTATGATGACCTTTAGTTTATGTTCACTTTCACAGACCTTCAAATGCTAGCTACAAATACTTCCTTAGCTCACAAGAGACAGAACAAGCTCTGCATATCAGCAGTCAAGACATTCGTTTCAACAGAAATGCCTGTAAGGCTTGAGTATACACATGTATCTGGGAATTATGATCGCTGGGCCTGTGCACCGTGTTTATTTTGCTAGAAAGAAAAATCCTTTGGTTCTGTGGATCTGATAAGTCTTTACAGCCCTTTCACAATTATCTAGGTGATTTGGGTTGCCCTCAAACTCTTCTGAGTAGTCTGTGATTCCCTCCCTAATCTTTCTCCTATGTTCAAGAAAAAAATTATGAATAAACATCCTTCATACTCTTCCCCATAAGGACTCAAGCTATTGTGCTCCTATCAAGAAATTAACCCATTCTCCTCTTTGTCCAAGTATGATCAAAAGTCTGAGAGAATGGGAAGCATTACAAGCCCTTCTGCTGTGCCCCAAGTGATGGTTCCCTAGCAGCCTCTAACCACTACTGCCCTGCACCATGCTTCCCAGCCCAGGCTGGCTCAAGTTCCTATTAGAACCTGAAGAACCTTTTTCTATTCCAGAAGAAGGAGGGGTGGAAGACAGTTTTTTTGCCCACCTGCTTGTGCCGAGACAGCTCAAAAAGTCTTGCCAGCAGCACAATCAGACCCAGGAGAGGTGGGAACACAGCATCCAGCAGCACAGGGCACTGGAGGCTTCCCCAAACTGCCATGTGAACGTGTGGGATCATGACCTGGTGTAATGAGGTGCAGCAGCTTTGGGTGGTTTGTTCCTTTGATTTTTAAGGAAGAAACATAGAAATGCTAAACTTAGGGAAAAAAATACATGATTAGACTACCTTCTCATCAAGCCTATAATATCTTGCTACCCTCATCAATTTTTTTAAACTATTTTCTTTTGGAGAAGGGATATACCAATGACAAAATTTTAAGATTCATCTCACAACACAGCTGACAAATTGCCTTCATCATTGGGTCCAATGACACTTCAGAGTGGCAGGACATAAAATACTCATTTTTCAAAGCCAGAATGTCATATCCAAATACTAGAAAAATGGCACGAGAAAATGACACCTCTAAAATTAAATTTCAAGTTTAAACTCTTATATGCCAATATTCCCTTAAAAGATTTAGTGACTTTGAAAGGTCCCTTTAAAAATCCTTATGCTTAATGTATTTTTAGACAAATATTTTTATGACTACCAGATGAGCAAGTTCCCCACTGCTTTAGACTGTTCCTATGGAAACAAACCCATCGGTGAACAGGAGTCCTGAACAACTCTGTACCCTGCTCCTTTTAGCAGGAATAAATCACTGTTTAGAAATCCACAGGTCTCAAGGGCTGATTATGTAGGGCTCAAGTAATTGCGATCAGCAGAGTCCAAACAAAGCTCTTCAAATGAAAATCTCAAGTGCACAAAATAGCTAGAGGCTTACTTACCAAGCATACTTAAATCGCTTTGCATATGGAGAATGGACTCAGGAAATTAATTCTGAATTACAAGAGGACAGATGAGGGTCTACATATTTAATCTGTAGATCAGAATCACAGTTTTGGTCTGTATGTGTAGGTAGCACCAATTATAAGAAGCGATTAAATGATTTGTTAGGAAAGAATAGAAGCAGCACACATACACGTTCCATTGCGCTTAAACTTACTACTACAACTACTAGCCTCTGCAGGAAGATTTCAGAGGCAGAGGAGGGAAAAGACAACAGCTGGTATGAATTAGCTTACATTTTCTATGGTGAACCAAGTAAACAAGCTGTGGCAAAGACCGCTGCAGAGGAGAATTCAGCACAGAAAGGAGAGGACACTGATTCAAGCACAGTTTAAGCCTGCCCTTCTACAAACTAGCAGTTCCTCTCAAGATGCCAGATGAGGGGTAAAATCTACAGCATATCCCCATTGCATTGAACATTCTCTTTTATCAGCCAGAGCTGCTCCAAGGGCAGCTCAAGGGCTCCATGATGGAGAGATGCCAGGAGAGTGCAATGCAATTCTCCAGTGATATGAGAAAAACATGATGATACACTGAGCTTCCACAAGCATTTTCTGTCTAGCATGTTTGAAAAGAAAAGAAGCAGCATGACAGTGCTATGAAGACTGTCTCTGCCATTTCTTGGAAGAGACTTTCTGCGAAGTTATTAAGTGTTCACTGCTAGAAATAGTTCAGAACAGGAAAAACAGATGTGTTAAAAACCTGTTCGAAACAGGAGCAGTGAAGGAGCACAGAATCAGACTGATTTTTGAGATCCACTCTAAATCTAGTTGCTATGATCTTCCTTCAGAACACCAAGGGTTATTCTGATCGCTCAGTATAGTAGGCATCTAAACCTGTGGGATTTCTTTTGCAATAGTAAATAAGAAATCGGTTTTGTGATCTCTACAGAACAGGCAAGTGATGGAGGATTTAAAAATGTTTTAATCAATCCTGTGAAAGCTACCATTGCACAAGTAAAGTGCAATGAACCTCAAGCGAAAGTTTCTGCTTAAGTTCTTGGGCATCTCCTGCCAAATACTTACTCCTTACAGGTAAGGATTTCTGGCAAGAGACTGTAAGCTTCCTCATGTCACCAGCAGCACCGCACACTCTGGTGATGCATAACCTATATTTGGGAATACCTACTGCTTGTGTGGTCAGACCTTAATGAGTGGCCAAAACCCTCAGCAGATTTTTTTTCTTACTCCTAACTACAGTGATTCATCCGTTTCTACACTACAGGCAGAAAAACAGGAAGGAAACACTTAGTAAGTCCTCGATTTCATTCAACATTGGTAATGAGCGTCAAGCAAGCTGTGGGAAGCAGAAAGAAACCAACCTCATTCCACTTGGAGTGGCATTTAATAAACCTAAGCCACTCTGGAAAAATAGAGATATACTCAGGAAGTGGGTGGCACATGGAAGGACTAATCTGTGTTAATTAGAAGTTGTGGAGGAGGAATATTTTGAAGGGGGGGAAGCAGTTTCAGATTTTTAGTGAACAATGTGATAAATACTAATTAGCCAATTATTTCTCTATAGTGGCAAGCAGCTTTCAAAGTAATTTCTTCTGCAACTGTCACACCTCCTGTTAAGTGGCTAAGACGCACCCCTACATAAGCCTCAGACATAACTATTCTGGCAGGACCAGTTTGCCTCTCAGCAGTGGCACTCCTTTCATCTCACGTTTGATAAGGGCAAAGGAAGAAGGAGCAAAGGCTTTTCCAAAGAATTTGGCTTATCTAAATTAGACATTTAAACAAAACAAGTGTGAAAGGCTAACATACTCATGGGAAAGACTAGAAATAGAAACTATTGCAAACATCCCACCCGAAGATCAATTATATCACTAGGTTGCCTAAATACAAACCATCACCCTTTTATTTACCCTAAGCACAGAATTCTTAAAACATTATTAAGTACTTTCAGAAAGCCCAGCATTCAATGATTCATGTTATGAGAAGAAGAAGAGACTAAATGCAGAATACTGGGAGTGAGAAGAGAGGAAGGGAAAAGGAGGGGTAAACTCGATCCAGAAGACAGCAGTTAATATTATCTTATTAATTCTACTATGGTAACACCAAGCATGAACTAACCTGGAGAGCCATACTCATGTCTTGGTAACCTACAGATCTTCGGCATCACTTCCATTAGGGTCTTCACATACTGAAGAATCGTCCCTTGTAACTAAAAGAAAACAGATGTGTGTAAACACAGTAGTGTTATTGAACTAAGAAACTTTACAAAAAAATTGCATTCAAACTACACATGAATTGAAGAAGCTCTAAAAATATTGCACTTAATTCTGTCAGTCATCATCTTCAAAAAGACAACTTTTTCACATCAAAGTCACACTTTCCTTCATATTTACTGCAGCAAAAGGTGGCTAATGTAGAGTGGTAAAAACGCTAACGCCAGGAGGGGAAAAAATAAGGAAATCATGTTCTTCTCTTGCAGACTGTCTCTGACTGACTAACTAACTTCCAGATTTTTGTTTAAAAAAGTTGCGTTTGAATGTTTTCAAAAGCCACAACAGAAAAAACTTTAGCATTAGGTATGTCTGTAACAGCTTATACTGGCTACTTCAGATGTACCAGTTAAGACAGAGTCCCAGCCTACTGTCTTCCTTCCTCCCACTAGACGCTTACACCTATCTCCCCACATCTAAGCATCTGCATCAGTCATCAGCAGGATGCCTCCATCCAGGTCTTTTCACCTCCTTTACAAATACCCAAGCATTCAATGCTACCTCTAATGAATTAAGAACATTTACCATTTAAATATTTTTGTTTTAATCCCCCACCAAACCAACAAAACAACTCTGAACCCCAAATCACACAAAAAAAATGTGTATTTTCCCCTTTTTTTGGAGATTAGACCATTGTAGCCCTTCAGGCAGGCACTAGTCTTTCTAGAATGTCCAAAACATACTTAGAACATTGTGGGAACTACTGTAAAACTGCTGAATGTGTCAAGTGTCTGAAGTGAGATTATGAAAACTATAGCTAAAACTATGGATTGTTTTAGCAGTATGCTCCTAACAGGCAACATAGGGAGTAAAAGGCCATTTCTTTAGCCTAAACTTAATCACAAGGCATTATGACTCTACACATAGATATTAATATCACAGCAAACAGCCAGCCCCTCAACTTCCTCCTAGTTACAGAAAAGGCCCTTTCCAGGCTGTTTGGATAACTTCCTCAACATCTTCAACTCTTTTAAACATGCCTAAAGCTATCCATTGCTAGATCAAGCACAGAGATTAAATATTCCTTGTTATTAAGGTGTCATCTGTCAAAGATGTTATCAATGAAAGCCCTGAAGTTAGGCAAATTCAGGCAAAGCAGAAAGCACACTCCACCTATTCTCAAAAAATATCAAGAAAGTGAATTTACAGTACAATCTTTAGATTGAAATCAACTAATTCTAATTTAGAACTTTGATACTTTTTCAGAGTTTACCCAGAACCCAACAGTTCTCCACAAATTAAATTCATCTCCAAAATAAAATCCAAGGCTTTCAGAACATTGCTTAGGCTACCAAGGCACATCATCTATTGCTTTCACAAGACACCAAGTACTCTCAAACACAGCTTATACTGAATTTCACTGGTAGAAACATTTCAATTAGTTTTATCAGAGATCTTACTTTCACTTTGTTTTTCTTGAGACATTTCCTATCAGAAGGCATTTGTAATAGCAAAAAAAGAAAGACAGTTGTCATACCAGGCTCTTGACAACTTTCAGCAATTCCTCCATCACCACAGCAATACCCTGATACCCAAGAAGTCTACAGATGACTTTAAAGTGAGGGGGCCCAACAAAATTCCTGTAGTTGCTGTAGATGCTGGAATATGCCAGATTCAATGCCTAAAATGAGAAAAACGATACAATTAATGACAATTTCAGCTTACTGCATTTTTACAATAATCTCATTTAAACGGCATTTTAAAGCATATTAAAAAATAAATTAAACAGTAACTTCATACCTCCTTCTCTCTCCAAAAAGTTAAAATACAAAGCTTCCCATTTGTAAAGCAGGAAACTCCAACCAAAATTTCTATAATAGCAAGAAAAACTTGTAAACACTTTTTTTTCATCAGGCATCTTCCTTGTACCATTTATAAAGTCATGAACATTTCCTCTTTTGTATTTTATTTGTTTACACAGATACAAAAGGATAGAAGTAGTGAATACCAATATTCACATCCCTGAATTTAAAGCACATCTTCTACTCCTGTATCATCTATTTTATGTACAAAACATTTCAAAAGAAGTTACTTCAATTTTCAGTTCATAATAGGTGTTTTAAGTCTCTGAGGACTCAACTACAAAAAAACAGCCTTCTGCAGTTACTGCTCTCTGCAACTAATTAATAAGGATCTCTTTTTCAAATCCCTCAGCTGTACACAACATCAAAGCAAATCCAAGTCTACGATGCAACTTCATGGAAATTGTTCCAGAATTGTATAAGCAGGATCAGGTGCTTTTGCCACATTAATGACTATTTCTTCAAAGCGAACACAACTGATGCTGCATAGGAATTTAGGAACTGTTTGCTGAAGCTGAGGATCAAAGGAGATTTAGCTACCTTAACATCCTCCACTTCTGTAAGTGGGTTGTTCTCCCAATACCCTGAAATTTAATTTTAAAAGGGAATCTTGTCAACTCTTCTTGCAGAAAGTTCTGTTGTGTTTCCTTTTCTTTTCTGCCATTTTCATTCTCTCTAATACATTCATGAAAGAATGCATATTGTTAGACTTTCAACTCTACGTGCATCAGCTGTAACAGAAAATTTTCCTTCACCAATATCCAGAAAGAACATTGACCTTTCCTCCAACACAGATCCTCCTCCAATTATCCATGCAAGTCAATTACAGATACTGTAATAGATGGCACTGCACAAAGAAACTACTAGGAATCCAAGTCATGAAACCACCAAGCTCCTAAAGGATTTTAGTCTCATAAAAGAAGAGGACTTACAAATCCTCTTTAGAAGAGATTGGGATAGAAGATTTATGTTAGAAATCTCTATATAAACACCAGTTTCCAATATGTTTTGAACTGTGGACTTACAAATTTAAAAGTCGTATTCTAGACTGACACATAGCAAATGCAAATTTGGCAACAGGTTAATGCTTCTTGGCCACCTTCTGTGGATGACTTAGATGTATTTCACAAAGCTTCATGGGACAAAAATTGCTGCATTCCGAGAAGAAATACACAAAAGAACATGCTCAGAAGAGACCACCTAGGTCTTTAGAGAGAGAACAAGAGAGAACTAGAGATCAAAATCCAACTTTCAGAATCAGGTACCTCCTTGTCCTAAGTGAAAAACCCTGCATATGTTATTAAAACACACATCCACGGAAAATGACATAAATTTTATCATGCTTCTACAATCACAGAAAGCTTAAACTAGCAATTTATTTCTGCATTGTGAATACTCAAGAAGTTGCCAGTACTGAAATTCACTTTTTTATGTGCTATATTTTTTATGTGCCTGAAATTCTGACTCCATCTATGTGAAGAAGCTATACAATAAGACAGCCTGAGCTGCAGAAGGCTGGGTTTGGGGAGGCTTTTTGTTTTTCTTATCTTGTGGGTCCTGTTGAACAAGCAGCTGACCATAAGCCTTGTGACAAAGGCAACCAACAGTCAGCAGGGCTGCATCAGCCTGAGCACCACCACCAGGTCAAGGCAGGTGATTCATCCCCTCTGCTCAGCACTACTGAAGCACATCTGGACTACCAGGTCCAGTGGTGGGCTCCCCTGTACAGCAGAGAGATGGAAAGACATATGGAAGAGTCCAGCAGTGGGCCTCAAAGATGATTAAAGGACTGAAGCATCTTTCCCATGAGGAAAGGCTGAGAGAGCTGGGACTGTTCAGCCTGGAGAAGAGAAGGCTCTAGGGGAATCTCATCCACATACAGAAGTAACTGATCAAAGGAGTAAAGGTAAAAGAGCAAAATCTGCTCAGTAGTGTCCAGCATCAGGACAAGGGGCAACGGGCACAACCAGGAATCCTATTTAAACTTCAGAAAAAAATTCACTACTGTGAGGGTGGTTGAGCAGAGAGTCTTTGTCCTCAGAGAAGTTTAGCATTCAACTAGACCTGTCCCTGAGCAAGTTGCTGCAGGTCACCCTGTTCTGGAGGTACCCCATCCTCAGCTGTATGCCAGTCTGGGAAGCTCTAAGGACTGTGGGCTTATGTTGATTCTGTGGAGGAGGACTGTTCCCAAATAGCCAGCCATCTTTTCTGTGTACTTCAACTAAAATAGATACTTGGTTAGTTATTAGACTCCTAATATATGACGCAGTCCTGCTATTAGACTAGGGTTGGCTAACAGGCTGTACTCCAAACTTATACCACTAGGCAGACAGCCTAAAGCTCCATCCCTCTAGTACAACATCTGCATTTGAGTAGCTCTCCACATACAGAAAGAGGTCTGGGGCATCGATCAGGGAGAGAACTGATGAAACCTTATGAAAGCATGTGCAAACAAATGTCCCAATAACACTAAGCATTTATACAGTTGTGAGATTTCATCCTTTGCTTTTGATGATTCCAGTCAGTTAAGCCTCAACAATGAATGTGTCCGAACTATCTACTTCAGCTAGACTGCAAGAATTTTACTTCAGTAGGTTAAAGCATTTTACTGCTGTGAGGTTAGAGGGAGGGAACTCCTTTTCACAGAGCAGAAATTTGTCATAGGAAAGCGAGCAAACATGATTACAGTATTTAAAAAACCAATCCCCTCACCAATACACAAGAAGAAGAATCCAATCCACCTAAAAATATACCTTTATTTTATGTAACCCTCATGGGGAAGTACCCAAAATGGTCCACCTGTAAATGCTGGATTAGCAGAGATTTATGAACCATGACAAGGGATGAAGAAACACCATCACACACCACTGTTACTTCCCCCCAATGATGCACTAAAGCATAAAATGCTTGGGGAAGAAGCCACTAACAAAGGAGAGGATGAGGGTAGAGGGGGAGGGAAGGAAAGAGCGAGTTCATTATTTTTTAAGCTGTTTGCTCCCTTCCCTGCTTAATATTGAGGGGAGAAAAAAAAAAAGGAGAAAAAGAGTTGCTAGTTGCTGATGTCATCAAAGTGCTAACATTAATCACTCACAGCATCACTGGTACACACACAAGAGCATATAACGGGGATGTTCAGGCAGCACATCGTGCAAGGAGAGGCAAGCAAGGGAGGCAAGAAAAGACATTATTTTTTCTCCTGTATGTTCTTTGAAAAGCAAGGACACAGCACCTTTAAACAAGATGTGCTCTTGCATGAATTTAAGTGGAAGAGACAAAGAAACCATGCCACCAGCAGCATCGGAGAAAAAAACTGAAAGCACCAAGCAATGAGAATTCAGTCCAGGGAATCTGAGGGGAAGAAAAAGCAGAGACCAGGTAGGAAATAATTCATGTGAAAAAGGATGCAGAAAACTTAGCGCTCATGTCATTTTCACAGCAGCATCACTATCTGAAAATTCTGTTCTGAAATATCTGTCAGGAAGTGACATTAAGTCCTGACTTTATAATCTATAAAGTACCAAATTGGTTTTCCAAACATTTATGTGTCAGTAATTATCTGTCTCCTAATAACTGCTATTTTCCAGCATTAGAAATGTAGTATTACTGCTATTTAATTAAAATCTGAACATTCTACTTACAAAATGCTGTGAATATGAAACTGTTGTTTCTAGACTGTGTTAGGAAGTGCTCTACAGAAAAGAAACTATAATTTTAAGCAGCTAAAGAGAAGACAAGAGAGCAAGTAAAAACTTTGATTTTACTAATGCACCCAATTGTAATATCTGCAGAAGTTAAGATGCCAAAATGTGTCTGTCTAATAAGGTTACTTGATAGCAAATTCACTTTCTTTATACTGTTGCTTTATCATAAAGGTTGCGCTTAGCACATGAATAGAATGGTCGCGTCTATCCACATCAGTCATCTCTAAGGTTTTACATTGTAATGAAAATAAACACACATATTTTTCTTCCCACTTGTCAATCAGTTTAATTTAAAAGCCCTGAGAAACAAATTTAATATATAAGCAGTCACAGACTTCTTACTATTAGTGTAACTATCAAAATCCCACTAAAATAATATATATTTTGCCAGTCTCATATCTGGAATAAAACTCAACAGAAATATTACTGAATGATTTCAGAGTATGTTATGAGCAAGTCTGATAAGCTTTATTCATCAGAAGAATTTTTAACAGTCAGTTGTTTCTTAGCCAAGAGATTCAACATCTTAAACTCGATCATTAAAAAAAGTAGTTAATTTTTATAATTAAATAATTACTAATGAAATATAGTGTTACTGTTGCGGGCATTAATGTTCATTTAAAAAGTAAAAAATTTTCACAGTGGAAAAAAACTTTCACACTAGTGCCACTAGAAATTGACTATTAACCTAAAACAGAATCAGTTTAAATTGCTGAGGTAGGCTCTTTTTCAAAAGTTACCTTTCACAACAGCAAAAGCAAAAAAAACCCACCCCAAACAAACAAAAATATACACTGGTTGTTATTAAGGCTTGTTTTATTATAAAATAACAACTTCAATTAAAAGTCTACCAAAGCCGAAGCCAAATTTTTGCCTTGAAAGGAAGACATTCTTTAAAAGAAGCATTTAGAAAATTACAGAAGATAGACGTTGTCCTTACACTATTTACCAACTCTTTAACACAAATTCAGAATCTCAAAGTATTGGCAGGTTTTCTAATGTTCATTTTATTATGAGGAGGAGTGTTTGTTCAGGGCAGCCACATACAATCATTTGGCACAGAAAACAGCATTATTGATGTTTTTAAAAACACTATTTATCCAAAAGATATGCTGTAGTGAATACCACATTTCACCAACTTGCTTAGCTTAAGAAAGCTTTTCCAAGAGCCTGACGACTAGCATGAAGATTAAATATTACAATTCTGATGCCACCAACGTACAATCACCACAGCTGCTGCTCTAGCAGTGGCTATGGATGTGCTAATACACTAGCAAAAAAATTAAGAATATCAGGGGATGAAAAACTAATGTAAAATGATAATGGGAAGAAAATAATATCTGGTCACGTTTCCATGTACTGTTTTGTTTTTTAATTAACCACTATGTGCAAAGATCAAGACTTGTAGATAGTAGAGGAATTTATTCCTCAAAATCCACTCCTACCACCCCTTACTTGCTACTTAACAGAAGAAAAATCATTGCTCACAAAAATAAGCTTTGAGATTACAGAAACCACCAAATCAGTAAAATAAAATGCAAAATACTCAGACTCTTTTTTCCATAAAGTTTGGACTCGCAGTATAAATTATGTTCTATATTAAGCTTTTTTCCCCTATTAGACATATTTGTTCTATTAAAAAGAACTCCAGCATTCCTCTGAAGGAGAGAGGCATTTATTAACACACCTGTGTAAATTTCTGATCATTTCTTTTTCCCTGTGGGAGGAGAATATATTTCAGAAGTACAAAGCATGTTAATATCTCCCCTTGATAGCCTTGAAGTGGTTTTATTTCCCTCAATGTTACCTATCCACAAATTCCTTAAGACAAAAATAACCTTATTTTAGGGAAGGTCCCAAATACGTGAGCAGCATGTATACCAAAGCTGACATAGAAGCAAGGTTTGAACAGGGTGTCAAGGGTCAGCATCCCCTTGTTCCTCATTGCAAGCACAGGCATTTGAAAAAAAAAAAAAGTGAAAACAAGTGGTTCCTCAATTGCAAATCCCGAAAAACACACCATCTCTCATAGAGACAAGACATAACTGGTCACCTGGAGAGGCAGCAGCTCCAGCTGAATTTCTATGAGCACATTTCTAGCCTTTCACTTGGGAAAAAAACCCACAATTTAAAACACTCCAAACTTTATGAACTGCCAGCTCTCACTTTGAGGTAGCAGTACTAACAACAAGAGCACAGTTTCCTAATAAACTCCTTTCCTAAATTACAGAGCACTACGATTAAGACCCACACGTCTCCCGTGTTGCACCTTCTCAGTTACCTCCCTAGGAAACAGACACCCCCCCTTCCCACAGCAAGATCAGCATCAGGAGAAGAAAGAAACTACCTAAGCAACGTCCCAATGGGAATAACCGTCCAAAACATCACAGGAAACACGGCAATGGTAATTTGGCCAAAAATGGCCAGTTGTGCTGACAGCTTTTACAGTGTCATGTACCACCCTAACTGGAACAGTATGCTATCGAGTTACTCAAGAAAGAGCTTTCAGAAGGAAGAGAGAGTCCCTGCCAGTCGCTCCTCCTTCGTCGTTGAAAACCTGACTCCGCTGACAACGTACATTGTGTGCGTGACCTGCCAGTCCGCCAACCCCTCCAGTGACCAGTGCAGAGTTTTCAACACGCTGGAACAAGACCCAGCATCTGTGAGAAACACCAAGAAAGAGCTGGCACTAGGGATCTGGCTCACCAGCAGTGTCCTGCTCCTCATCATCGCAGCAATCCTCCTATACGGCTGCTTGCACATCCTGTGCCGCAGGAGACATGAGCATTTGCAAGCGCAAAATGGGACCTCCGAACAAGACCACAGGAAGGTGTGGACCAAAAGCACAGTACATGTCTCAGAGGAGTTCAGTGGGCAGGGTCAGCTGACACAGGACATAGAGGAAAAGCATCCAGGTGGCATCCAGTTGGCCACTATCATTGAGAATCCCTCAGCCTGCAAGGAGCCTGTCATGCTGACTTCCAAAAGCCAGGAACAAGTGCCAACAATGGAACAGTGCTCTGCTATAAATTAGAAACCTTTCATCAAGGAGAAGATTTTTACAACACACAACATCCCAACTGCTTCAAACACATCACACACGTTGTCAGGGCTCACAGTGGGGAGCTCCAACTGTTCACTTGCAGCGCTACCAGCTGTACCTCTGTCATCACGTCCCTTTCCAAAAGCTCATATGCAGCCAGAGGTACTCAGAGGTAAAGGTTCAGATTCCCAAGAAGTAAGCACTTCAGTCACACTGTTATTAAAAAATTATGCATGTAGCAAATAATCTGTTTACATTTTGAGGGGATTTCTGCGGTTGCTTTTCTTTAGTATAAAACAGCAAGATAGCAGCTCTGTAAGGACACTGCTAATGAGACTAAGGAAATATCCTGGGTTATTACATTTTGCACTCCTCTGTACCCACCACAAACCAACTTCTGCTCCACAGGTGAGTGACTCCTTGTCACTCCCAGGAAAAGGAGTTCAGAGAAACAACTCCTGGCCCTTCTTCTTATGTTTGTAGCAATCTGCTGATCCTCTCACTCTGCCTTGAGCTTCATGGTAAAGTGCAAAGAAAGGCGCTTCGGACAGAAATCTCTTCACCCTCACAACACGACTCATCTTGTCTGGCTTATGTGTATAAGTCACCCTGTTTTAAATCTCTTAAGTGCATCTGTGTCCCTAAAAACATAATAAATCTTAGTATTGCTGTAGAGTCTGGTATGTCTAAAAAAAAGATACACTGTGACTGAAGGCATTTGAAACTTCTGAATGTGTGCATAAAGTCAGCTCTCGTTGATGAAGCTCAGTTGTACCAGTAAAGGCCAGGGAACCACTGGCTGGGCAGTTGCCATCCCTTTTCATCATACCCTGGAAGCTGAGGTGATGTACAATTTTGGCAAGAGAGCACCCGCTCAATATTTCACAGCAGGCAGTAGGTCTTTTCTCTTACCATATTTTGACAACATTTCCCACGGCTTGTGAAAGACGTCAGCTCCCATATTGCTAGGAAGACAGGAGCTGGCATAAGTTTCATGCGTCACCTTTAATTTTTCCTGCTAGGATAGGTATGACACACAGAAACACAAGCTGAATAGGGCAGCACGTTACTTTTAAAACACACTACAAAATGTGTTTTTACTGTGTTAAGTTAGCACTAATGTTCTCCATCACCTATATAGCATTTCCTCCAGCTGACACATTTTTCTTTGTCTTACACACTAGCCTTAAATAAACTGTGAAGAAGACAACAATTTTCTGCTGTTTCAAATGAAGATGCTTCACTAAACACGCACTGAAAAACTGTCTTCAGAGCATGAAGCCCATATTACAAGTTTACTGCCAAAAGGGGGCAGCTAGGTAGCAAGGACAAGAAAAAAATGATTTTAAATAATCTTGTAATCAATTTAACAGTAACATTTTTCCTACTAGGATTTCATCAAAGAGAGAAAAGATGATTTTAGTGTTAAAGGTATGGAACCAAGAGACATATTCTCATCTCTCCCAACTTCTTGAGCCCTTGACCTGTTCACGTTTTTGCATCTCTGTTTCTTTATGTGGGTTTTAAGGCAGCTTAATACATATACTTACACACTTTTACATGTTAAACACACATATATATAAACTATACTGAGAACAAGCAGCAGTTCAGTCCTCGTGCAGTTTTGAGGCAATTCACCTACTGATTTTTAATATTTATACACAAAAAGACATATGTGTATGTCAGATTGAGAAAGCAAGGAGTTACCATGGAAGCGCTGCCAGGAATAGGATTTCCCTCATCTAAATATAAAATCATTTCACCCAAGGAGTTTACTATGCACTATGTAGATAAACATCCACATCACCTCATGAGCAATGGACATTTCATACCTGCTGCAAATGAGCAATGCACAGGGACCGTCATCCAACTTCTGCACTAGTTTTGAAGAACTCATGTCATCACGCACTCTCACAGAGCTAAGTGACTCTTTGTCTCTTGCATAAAAAGTTTTATTACAGATTTATTTAGGTTCATTCTGGCAGTTCTGTGTTTTAGTAGTTCACTGTCCAGTTTTAACAGTGATTTAGTAAGAGGCAAACATTCTAAGTGATTACTAAACTGATAGCAAGATGCATCATAGTGCAAACTGATACTGATTTGTGCACCAGTGGCAGGTAAGGAACCATTATATTCACACCGTTGCCCAGAGAAGTAGTGACTGCTCTATCCCTAGAGGCGTTCAAGACCAGGTTATATAAGGTTTTGAGCAACCTCATCTAGCTGAAGGTGTTCCTAACCATGGCAGGGGAGCTGGAACTGGATGAACTTCAAGGTCCCTTCCAACCCAAACCACTCTATGATTCTATATTCCTTGGCTTTACAATCACTACAAAGCGCTCACCTAAATATCTTGAGTAGTTCAAGAAATAAAAAAAGACAATAAAATTAAAAAATACACAGCTACTCCATACCCTGCTATAACCCAGGCAGGAAACGATTCAACAATATATAACCATTAAAGCACTTAAACAAGGATGTGCTCTGTGACAAGCCTAGCTATATAGTATACAGAATACTATCATGCAGTTATATCACATGCTAGAATGCGTAGCCTCTATCAGGTGAGAATTACCAGCTGTTACTTGCTATATACAGTAGACATGTCCTCCTAAAATTCCATACAGATATACTCAATTCCAAAATACATTAGATTCAAGAATGAAAGTAGACTCTTGTAAAAATTTAAAACTACAGAGTTAGAAATATTTGCTAATCTAGGCTCATCTTGTTATGCAACTTGCTCCAGAAATGCACCTAAGAACTCCCTCAATTGCTCCTGGCTTATACAGAAAAATAATCAGTTTTCTGAAAACGTACAGCTCTGACAGTGAAGACCACTAAACTCATTTTAACAATGTAACCTCACTGATAAAAAAGCATTCACCAGTTAATCCTCTGTCATTCACCTCATTGTATCATTACTTAGCTAAATTAAGTTAGCAATTCCTACTAAATTCAGTGGGCTTTTGGTTCTTTACACTGCATCTGGTGAACTCCTAAAATAGTAAACACAATAACTCTAAAAAGGAGGAAAATCCCACTTCCCTAAAATTTACTGTTCCATCTTGTAGGATATATATTTATGGCACCAGACAATCAGCTGTTACATTCCACATTAAAGACAGGAATCCTTTTCCACTTCCTTTACATTTTAAAAGCATCAAAGTTTTAAAATGCAGCAGGTATATAAGGACTGAAATTTGTAACATAGGAGCTCTCTCTTCAACTCTCAAAAGCTAGCTGGCTGCACAAATGCCTTCACAGAGATTGCACAATATAAATAGGATATGATGTGCAGAAAATAACAGTAAGACAAGGACTAATAATGCTCCTGTTTAAGTAGGAGCTAGCTAACGAACTTAGCTAGATGTGAAAATGACACAGTGCACTTGTATAAATTACAAGAATAATTGAGTACAACTTATTTTTTAGTCAACAATCCTTATATTTTTGTTTGTCTTTTCCATACTTCCACTTTGCCTCCCTGATACTCAAGAAAACAACACAAAATTAAGAGCGACATCTTGTTAAATATTCTCAAATGATTTGCTGAAGATACCACTGCTGGTTTTTACTGCTGTTGGATGTAGATCAATATTTCTGACTGAATATTAAAAACGCAGATACACGTTAATGTGTTATGCCTCTAACTGTCATTAAGACTCAGGTAATAACTTTGATGTGTAAGAAAATAAATCTGCAGAGATCAGGGAGAATAAATCTATCCCTCCAACATACAATATGGCACACATGAGCATGGCATCAGTCCTGTGAATACAGGTTAACTTTCCTTTCTTGCATAGCTCCACAAAACCCACCACTGCTCTCTTGTGCCAAGTACTCTCTCAAACTAAGCTCATTTCCGACCTCAGTATGGGGCATCGCCTTAACCCACAGAGTACGTGACTGCATATCACGTATAATTCAATTGAAAACTTGTATAAACCTTCAAGGCACTCGTAGTCTGCAAAGCAAGAAAGATGATGCTAGTACAGGAGATCAGATGGCCATAAGGCCAACTTCAGCACAACTACTTTGAGGTCCTTAGGTTGGAGATGCCAAAGAAATGCTACAGTTTTTTTTTTAATAATTTAAGTAATTTGGTATCTGATAGTTTAGGATGGTCAGAATCTATATTCCTTTTAGCCATGTCAGAGAAGACCAACCATCAATCTAATCACTCACACTTTTGGCTGAAACATGTCATAAGCTTCACAGCAAAGTCTGAAAAAAAGGTGTATGTTGAATTTAAAATACTCACAAAATACATCTGAATCCAATTTTAGTGGCTTACATATTCCATAATTTGTATAACTAAAAAAGACACCTCCAAACCGTTGCAAACCATAAATATAAAGGGAATTAAATCCAACCTTTGATCCATAGAGATACTGCGGCTGTGCATTAGGCTGCTTGTCTCTCTGAAACTCTTGAGAAAATGGTAGCACGGTCCGAACAAATCTATTAAGAAAAAAAAATCATTAATTATACACGGGTTAGTAGGTGTGCACCTAATGTACCTTATGCTGTAACACTGCTTTTGCCTACAAAGAAAATCAAAGCCAGACCTGTAGCCTTTCAGCCTAAGCTGAAATCGGGGAAGCATACAGTCTGCCCTGCCCAAAAGCCTGGACCCAAATCATAATGCAATTCTCCATCACCTACTGGGACCCTGTTCTTCCAGTGGTGTGCAGGGTCCCAAAATATTTCTCACCTCTACTCCAGCCCAGCCAAAAAAGAAGCATCTAACAAAGAAGCAGTAGCCTCCCAGACAGAAGGTGGCCCTTGTGCTTCCAAAATTAAGTCATTGAGAATGAATTACACCTTCAAAGAAGAACATGACATTTCTACTCTAATGTTCTGGAGGTTTCCCCTTCAAAGAAACTCACAGCAAGAGATACTTCAGATTAGTATCTTTAAAAAAAAGAACAGTAAGGAGGAAGGGTGTAATCCTTGTAATTCACATTTCAAAAGTTTGATCACACTTTAGTGTGAGTATGTACCAATACAAAATAGGTTGAGTGTTACCTTTGGATATTGTTAAGAGGATGATAAGAGAACTACAAAGCCATGGAGCACTGCAAAGAGAGGATCAAACAACCCACTCCAAACTAGAGTCTGAGTAAAGGTGCTTGGGTAGAACTCGGAAGGCACGAGCCCTCTTGTGAATCAGCCATACAGACCTACTCCCTTGGTATCATCCATTAACTATGTAATGCACGTTTTGCAGCACTACAGTTGTAGCACAGAAAGAAGTCAAGCAACATCTAGTACAATTCTGATTTTGCTTAAATTTACTAAACCCAGCAAAATTATTGGTGCGTGACTACGGATTGGATGGTTACTTAATGCATGGGTTTAAACTTAATTAAAAGGATTTTTTTGGTGCAAAGCTGCATGTACACAGGGAAGAGGAAAAACACCCATTTAAGAAGCATACACCAAATGTTTGTAACAGGTGAGGCAGTTCTGCGTATTATTTTTATACTACATAGGTATAAAATTTAAATTTCCTCCTTACATTTCCTCACTGTACAAGTTTCCTCCCTTCTCCCTCACTTACATAGCAACTTAAAATTTCCTCTTCAGATTACTTGAATCTGTTGTCTGCACAGATGCTTCATTAACGAGTTTACTGGAGATGTTGATGGAATGCAAAATAATCTGCAACATATGACAGTCCCAAAGATTACTCTATTCCCCCGCTTCTTTCTCTACAAATCCTATTCCTTTTTAAACTGACATCAATTTTCAAGCCCTAAGAAAATCTCTAAAATGAAAGAAATCAAAAGAGATATCATGTCATTTGAGATAAGACTGGGTTTCAGCATGCAGTCATATCAGACAAGAGCTGATAAGTTATCACTAAATTAAAACCCTCGCAAAGAAAAACGTGTTTCAGAATATAAATGTGGGTGCATGCCATGACTTGGGAAGCTGTAACTATTACTTTTTCTTTCCAAAACAGTATTATGAATATATCTGAACTACAGTGTCATTAGTGACTGTGAGCTAGCCAGTCAAATTTGTATTTGGACTAAGAAATCACAGCATCAGAAATCATGTACCAGAAAAATTCTGAGACACGGTCTCTATGTTACATTAGCTCCATACAAATACAGGTAACTCCTGTGTGTTTCTCAGTGCTCCTCTACATTCTTGAAGGTTTGTCCACCTCTAATGATTTAGAATTGTAGCAATTCTAAACAGGGCTGATTGATGAGAAGCTCAACAAGAGACAGTAATGTGTGCTCACAGTCCAGAAGGCCAACCGCATCCTGGGCTGCATCAAAAGAAGTGTGGCCAACAGGATGAGGGAGGTGATTCTGCCCCTCCACCCTGCTCTTGTGAGATCCCACCTAGAATATCATGTCCAGTTCTCGAATCGCCATCATAAAAAGGGTATGGAACTGTTGGAACAGATCGAGAAAAGGGACATAAAGGTGATCAGAGGGATGGAGCACTTCTGCTAGGAGGATAGGCTGAGACAGTTGGGCTTGTACAGCCTGGAGATGTGAAGACTCCACTGAGACCTTATAGTGGCCTCCAAGTACCTGAAGGGGGCTACAGGAGAGCTGGGGAGGGACTTCTTAAAAGGGCATGGAGTGATAGGATGAGGAGGAATGGCTTTAAATTGAAAGGGGGAAGATTCAGATCAGACATTAGGAAGAAATTCTTCGTGATGAGAGTGATGAGGCACTGGCACAGGTTGCCCAGGGAAACTGTGGCTGCCCCATCCCTGGAGGTGTTCAAGGCCAGGTTGGATGGGGACTTGAGCAGCCTGATCTACTGGGAGATGTCCCTGCCCGTGGCCAGGGGTTGGAACTGGGTGGTCTTAAGGTCCCTTCCAACCCAAATCATTCTATGATTCTATGATTATAAATAACCTTAAAAGTTTCTCAAAAACTTGAAGCAAGTATCCTTTAGGCTTTCTTGAGGAACATGGGGGAAAGATGCCACAAGAGAAAGACAGACACTAATAAAATGAAATAGGACCAAGAGATACAGTCACTTGGTATCTTACAGCAGAGCTATGGCTATGTACTAAGGATACAAGGAAAAAGGGTGCATCAATCTAGGAGGTACAAGACTAATAAATATTAGAGATATCCTCTCTCAAAACTAAAGGCTATACAGAAACCTTTACAGTTCAGCATCAGCTGCTATTCTTCAAACTTTTTCAATGTGTGTGCTTTTTCTTTTTGGCATCCAGTGGGTTGGTTTCCTCCTGATACTCCTCCAAGAAATAGAAACATCTCTTTGAAGGACTGAAGTTCTTTGAATATCAGTGCTAAAGCTAGGCAAATTTTTACTTTCCTTCAGATACTGCTAGATACAGGCTTTGGCATAATCCAAGATATCACTTCTTTTCATTTTTAATCAGTGTTGACGATCTCACAGCAATTTATCCATTTTAATCAACACAGCTTGTAAGCAGTCAAAGTAGATTAAGCAGATGAAAGCCTGCTGGCTTACCAAAGCTGTGCAAGAGTGATTGCTAAAGGACAACATGAACTCCAAAGTAAGTATTTTAGGTATCAAATAATTTTATATCAGTGTTTTTGTGGTAGCTACCAGAAAGGAGTTCATAGTGAGCACTTTATAAACTACCCTAAATGATTCTATGATTCCAATTATCATAATTTATTTAAGAAAAATAAGGAGAAATTTGAGAGAAACCACTTTGGTCAATGAGCCTGCTGCCTTGCTACTGCAGGAACCAGATCAGACAATCTCATTCATAAACTTTCTGAGCTTCATCTCAGGAGTAATAAAGTACCACAATCGTCCTCCCCTGCTCATACAGAAAGTATCCCTCTGCACCTCCCTGTCTAATTGGTATAAACACTTTCCATTTCCAGCCTTCTTAAATCTACTTGTCCTATCTGCCAGATCTAAGGGTAGCCCTATACCTCCTCTCTCAGTGAATGCTAGATCTAACTCACTCTTTTTGAACATTAATGTCAGGACAGAGAGAACAGGGGTCTATAAATTGAAGTGTGAGGAAATAGCAAATGAAACAGAGCACGAAGTAGTAACAGATACCTACTATTCCATTGCTATCACCTTTCCTTTTGGCAAAAAGGCTGATTTGGGCTGGTTTTCTTTTCCAAGTGGGGGAAGATAAGGTACTTGTCAGATTTGATGGAGTATTTGACTACAGTCACCCCTACTTTGCATTAGCCTGTATTTGGCTTTTTGTAGCAGAAACTAGGCAGTTTTCACTGTAGTACTGCTATTCAGGTTTGCTCTAGCAGTGCCTGAAATGACTGAATTTTTTTCTGAACAGTGACTACCATAGAGTATACACAAGACAAGAAGATACAGCTGCTCTCTTGTGAAAACAAAGCAGTACAAGAGAGACACACAGCTCAAGAAAGGAAGGGAGAGGAAAGCAGGGAGACTGGAAAACAAAAAGCTAGTCTCTTTGTTCATTCTGTGATAACTCTGTATCCGCAGAAGAAATATGTCATACTGCATTTGGAAAAAAGTGCTACACGCATGAATATAGAGAATATAGATTTGGATAATATGTTGAGAGGAGATGGAGCTACAAACCTGACTACTCAGGAACCTTCTATCATTTGTGTCAAGAAAGCACAGAAAAGCCTCAATCCAAATAAATGTCTAGGTTGTCTCACACTTGCCTCTCTGTTAGCCGTGAACACAAAACATGCCATCAGCTTAGAATTAGTAAAGAAAATTAGGAACA
Source organism: Piaya cayana (assembly GCA_013389865.1). Taxonomy (NCBI): domain Eukaryota; kingdom Metazoa; phylum Chordata; class Aves; order Cuculiformes; family Coccyzidae; genus Piaya; species Piaya cayana. The sequence continues at coordinate 146,378 of WAAB01000596.1, forward strand.
CTACAGATAGTGGAAAAGGAACAAAGAACAAAAGCCTGGAACTTGCCCTTGTGTCAAGTTGGAGAAATAGACCTGTGTGAACTTCATGAGGTTCAATGAGGTCAAGTGCAAAGTCCTACACATGGGTTAGGGCAATTTGTGGTCTCAATACAGAATGGGGGCTGACATGACTGAGAGTTGCCCTGAGAAAAGAACTTGAGGGTGATGATTGACGAGAAGTTCTACATGAGCCAACAATGTGTGCTCACAGTCCAGAAGGCCAACCGCATCCTGGGCTGCATCAAAAGAAGTGTGGCCAACAGGATGAGGGAGGTGATTCTGCCCCTCTACCCTGCTCTTGTGAGATTCCCACCTAGAGTATCATGTCCAGTTCTGGAATCGCCATCATAAAAAGGGTATGGAACTGTTGGAACAGATCCAGAAAAGGATCAGAGGTGATGGAGCACTTTGCTAGGAGGACAGGCTGAGAGAGTTTGGCTTGTGCAGCCTGGAGAAGTGAAGACTCCATTGAGACCTCACAGTGACCTCCAAGTACCTGAAGGGGGCTACAGGAGAGCTGGGGAGGGACTGTTTACAAGGGCACAGAGTGATAGGATGAGGGGGAATGACTTTAAATCGGAAGGGGGAAGATTTAGATTAGACATTAGGAAGAAATTTATCACAATGAGGGTGGCAAGATACTGGAGCAACTTTTCTAGGTAAGCAGTGGATGCCCCCTCCCTGGAAGGCTGGATGGGGCCTTGAGCAGCCTGATCTAGTGGAACGTGTCCCTGCCCATGGCAAGATGGTTGGAAGTAGATGATCATTAAGATCCCTTCCAACCCAAACCATTCTATGATTCTGTAATCTGAATCCTCTAGCCAGCTTTAGTCCTCCTAACTCCACAAAGATATGAGGGAATAAAAATGTACAAACAGAGGCATAAACGTGACAAAGATTCCTGGTGTGGAAAGACCTTTGGCTTGGAAAAACTTGCAACTGAGGGCCAACACGAGAGCACTGACAACAAGTGGAAAATGGCTGTTCACTCAGCATAAGAACTTGCAGACAACAGCTTGAGAGCAAACTAAAAGAGATACTATTTCGTGCAACACAGCTTCACTGCAGATTCCTCACTATTTCACACCATGATTGCCAAACTCAGCTTTAAGAAAAGGACTGGACAAAGCAATAGGGGAAAAAAATATGCATGTAAATGGCCAGAAATGAACTAATATCCCACTGTTTGTACTCTACAAAAACACCTGATCATTGTTAAAGGATGGAATATTGCCTGGGGAAAAAAAATCACCAGAAGCCTTCCTTGTTTTCATACTCAGCCTCTGCATGGCTGCTCCCAGTCTCAGGACACTGAACTAGAGAGGGCTCAGACCTCACCTGCAGTTCATATGTTCATGCCATTATCCAAAACTTTGTTCTTTTTTTTTTCTGATCAACAACAAGCAGATTAAAAACACTCCTGGATTTCACTGCTAATGATCATCTACACATGTTCTCTAACTGATCTACCCTTTTGTTCTCCACAAATTGTTGGGCCCGAGTCTGGATATAGCTGAGCAGCTGGCCAGCACTAATGAGACTAAATTTCAGAAAATTGGCAACTGCAATTATTAAATTGCTAAATCTTTTAATAGCAGCCTCACTGTTTAATCTCAGTACATTATCAGACATAACAAAAATTCCCAAGTCCCAAACAATTAAATATGCAACATGTTTCAGTGCTTCTGCATGAACAGCCTCAGCCTTTGAACCAAACCTGCAGGGTTTCTAAACACTTGACCTCTCTTAACAAATGTTTGAAATCATTACGTTCAAGTATTCCTAGAAAAAGAGCTTCAACAAGGTGCTGGGTACCAGTGAATCTGACCAAAACACTAAGATTAAAGGAAGGATCCTTAAGCCTAGGCTGTGGTCAAATGAATAAAAGGCGTATTTCCTGGGAGCTCTACATCCAAGCAGCATCTCTGCTTTAGTCATACTTATTTCTCTTTCTTCCAGCCTTTGGTTGTTACTTTTCTCCCCTTGTTTACATGTAGCTTTCACACAAGACATTACTTATCAAGAGTAAAGAATTAAACTAGCAGCTCTCACAGAGCCCCTTGCTCTATTTGAAAATAATAACCTGTACAAATGAATACAGAAAGCTCATCAATTTAAGGTTTATGCTAACAGCAAAGGCACAAATAGACATCATGAATGTGCTTAAGAACTATAGACAGCCTAGAAACTACCTGAAAGGAGGTTATAGAGAGGAGGGAGCTAGCCTCTTCTCCCAAGTGACAGGGGACAAGACAAGAGGGAATGGCCTCAAGTTCTACCAGGGGAAGTTTAGGTTAGACATTAGGAAAAAAATTTTCACAGAAAGGGTCACTGGCATTGGAACAGGCTGCCTATGGAGGTGGGTTGATTCACCTTCCCTGGAGGTGTTTAAGGCATGGGTGGACGAGGTGCTGAGGGGCATGTTTTAGTGGTTGATTGGAATGGTTGGACATGATGATCCGGTGGGTCTCTTCCGACCTGGTTGTTCGATGATTCCTTGCTCCTTAATGGGCACCGTATAGCATGTGCACACATTAATTCTCTTCACACTGCTGTTTTTGACTGAAACCAAAGGACGTCTGTGATGAAATCAGACACATGGTACACACATACTGCCTAAGACCTGGCTCACTTTATCATCTTTTCAGTTACCCTGAATTAATGACCCAACATGCTTGAGGATCAGCCTAACTCAATTCGTAAGTACAGTTTTTAAACAGACAAGCAACAGTCCTACAGGATGCTGCTAGCTTCCTTTGGCATTCCATGCTTGTTTCCCAAGCACTGGGGTCTGCAATATGGCAGTCCCAATAGCCAGGATGAACACAGATTGAATTGTTACAGGAACCACTGAATGCCTTTCATTAAAGCTGACAGATGAAGGATTAGCATTTCATCAAGATTTTCTTTTAATACCATGCTTAAATGATTATTAATACATCACACTGAAAACTCCAATATTGATCTCCAGATACATCAACTGCATGTGAGCTTCCTCAGAAATATATTCAACTCTCCTGTGCAGACAGATTTATGTAACAGAAGTTTCTTGACTAAAACTTAACCACAAAAAACCACACTTGCACAGACAGAATCTTGAATCTAAAACATGGCATAAGCATCATGGAAGATGTCAGACAGGGAAAGCTTTCCAAAGAGAAAGTGAAAGAAGAGAACAGGCTTCAATTTCTTCATACAGCTCAATATTCAATATCATTTTACTGTCACTTCACACAGTTCTAAACAAAACCCTGAGTAAAGGCTAAAAGCAACACAAATCCTAAAAAAACCCACATAAGCAGGAAGCCCACAAATGTGAAGTCCCAAGTACTGTGGCTTTCACTCATTCAGGCTTTAGATCCCACCTTTGTCTTTCCACCGTTCACTCTCTTTAGAGGCTGCAACTATAGTTGCAGTGCACTCGTCCGTTCTCCAGTAAACAATCCTTTTCTTCACATAAACATAGAATCAGGAATATAAATGTATTTCCATTGTCTCACAGCTGAGGATCCAGTTTGCCAAAATATCTCCCTGATACGCACTTTGCAGTATTTTTGGACACACTTTATTTTTCACCATATGATAGCTAAGCCATTAAAATGTCAGAATTTGGATGCTGCAGTTACATTTTACTTATTGTGGACAAATAACAGGCTTTCACACATTTGACAGTACTTAGTAAAATGACTCATGCTGCTTCATTTCAAGTAAAGTATTAGAAGTGGAAAACACACTAAATGAATAGAGAAGGACCTGTCAGTATTTGGGAGGAAAGAAATTGCAGGAAGGTTGTAGAAGGACTGCTGCAAACAAAAGGCTGCCATGCTAACCTGTTAGTGGATCCATTGTAGCAGTAGTTTGGAAGGAAATCATAATTGAGTTCCCAAAAGACATGAAGAGTGATTCTTCCATAAGGGGCTGACACATTGTGATTGGCTTCTCTGAACATGGCATCAAAGCTGTCCAAGGTCATATATCTACTCAGAAGCTTGTGAGTCATTTTGTTTATCTCTATTAAGCCATCCAGCTCCTGCAAAACACAAGAGAAAAGAGAGTGAGCAGTGTGTTTAATAAAGTGAAGAATCTCAACAAAGTACATAAACAACCTTGACCAAACAGAAGACTAGGAAGAAGTCAATGCGAACAACTGACTCCCCACTTAATCCCTAATGATAAGAGCTGGAAAGAATCAGTGCTCTTGGCACTGTTCGCAACTATCTCCCATCAAAGCCTTCTGAAACTTTGAAGGTATTCATTAAAATCTGTCTACACTACAGACTGGTCTCAAACACTGGTCTGCGCCAACTTTTTTTTATATTGAGCAAAAGTTAAAATGTCAGTGTTTAAATGGGGTCAGACACAGGCCAAGAAGAATCTTCTGGATTTCCCGCTTCACAAGGTATCACAAAGTAATTTCTGCTCTATAGGGCAATAGGTGAACTAACTTCAATAGCAGTACTGGTAGGAATAATATACATTTACCATAAATCTTTCTGATGACTTACTCTATGGAAGAATGTGCTAAGATACAATTAAAGACCTTCCCAGATATTTTAAAATGTCTTGAAGGTATCCACAAAATCACTGGCTGTAGACTACACAACTATATGTTAGCGCCTTTCATAATGTTTCCCCTCTTGATAAGAAATTCCCGGTATGGTTTCCGGCACTTTCATAAAGTACATTAAATGTAAAAGTAAACCTAAAAATAAATCCATCTCTGACGTCAGACACTGAAAACACCAAACATGAGCACACTCACTCACTCCAAAAAAAACCAATAAAGATTGTTGTGCAAGTGACCTAGCAAATGAATGTTCAGGAGCTTTGTTTTGCCTGTACATCAAACTACTGGTCATCTTGCCATGCAGTGCTGTCAGATTTAATTGCTCCAAGCTTCAAAGGATTTTCAAAACTGCGAGTAACAGTCAGTTTAAGGAAAAATAATGACTATGATTGTCATTACAGTATCAAGTCTAATTTAAGGGAAAAAAGTAGCTCAGTCTTTTAAAAATTATCTTCATTTAATTTACTTAGCTTGAAACACAGCAGAAATTACTGATTAGTTAAGCTACTACTATCAGTTTCTCACTAAGGAAATCAAGTAGTTTTCAGCAGAAATTATTTTGTATAAAACCAAAGAAGTGAAAAAAAGGAGCTCAGTGTAGGGATGAGCCTTCCACCTTCTAACTCAAAAAAGAGTGAGAACCTGTGACCAAAGAAACACATAACTGACCATCTCTGTCCACTTAGCCACTAAGAAAATCCTATGCATAATAAAGAAAACTACATTCCAATAACTGAAAGGCTAGAACATCCAAGTGCAGAAAAGTCAAGAGTAAAAGCCTCAGTATTGATTTATCATCAGTAAGAATGACATCAAGTTCACTCAGTTAGCTCCTTCACAAAATACAACTGGTAAAAAACCTATTGTTAAAAGCCCGATGGTAAAATTCCTTGCATAACTTTTAATTTTTTTTTTTCACTCCATCAGAACTGAACGTGTCTTATGTTTTCCTTGTTGACTGCATATTTACTTGTCAAATTAATGTCATCCAGAAATAGACTTTGGGCTTTTAGTATTTTAATCAGGAAAATAACTCAAAAAGACAACTCAATATTGCACAGATGCTCTTCTTCCACAGGCACAAGTCAGATCTTGCTCCTCCACAAAACGATTATTTTTGTCATGCTACAAAACCAAGCTGCCTGGGTAAATAAACGCATTTTGATTTTATTAGGCACAAAGCTGTCTTGCTTTGGTATGCAATATATCTAGAAGCATGGGAAAAAAAAGTGACCATTTACAAAAACTTAAATCCCAAGAAGGGGTTTGCAGCAGGTTTATTTTTTTTCTACGCAAAGGAAGAACAAGATTCTCAGTCTCAACAGAACTGGGACTTGCACAGTCCCACATACAGCAGCATACTCAGAGTACTGCATCAGGTCAGGCCAAAGTACTGTTTGAACAGAGATGTAGGCTAAGGCATAGGAAGAAAAAAACCATAGCACATCAGAATGAATTAAGTCCACAATATATTATAATGGTGGCAGAGGATTTGCTAGTATAGTTTATGATGTAGCTGGAGGTGACTAAATGAATGTCTTTTGCAGCAGTACCTGCCTCTCTAATAAGAGGTTTTGTTAATCTAGACTTAAGCAAACCAGACAAACTTCAACTATAGCATTGTATGTCTTCACACTTACAGAAAAAAACACAAGAAAGAAAACTTTTGTTATTTGTAGAATCATACAATGTCCTCAGTTCAAAGCAACCCACAAAGATCATCGAGTCCAGCTCCTGCCCCTGCATATGACAACCCCAAAATTCACCCCACATGTCTGAGGGCATTGTCCAAATCCTTGTGGAATAGTCAGGCTTGGCACCGCGACTACTTCTCTGGGGAGCCTGTTCCAGCACTCCACCACTCTCTAAGCAAAGAATCTTTTCCTAATATCCAAACGAAAGATCCCCTGGCACATCTTCCTGCCATTGCCTCGGGTCTTGATTGTCAGAGAGAAGAGATCAGTGCCTGTTCCTTCTGTTAGGCATTCAGTCTCCTCTCTCAGTAGTGACTGCACAACTGTTTACTGAAGGAACACCTAGAGCACTTCTAGTAAAACCTGAGAGAAATTGCTTCTGCCATTAAAACAACAAACAAAGATTTATAATGAGGAAAAAAAAGATTAGACGTTTATCATTCTTGATGCAAATAAAAGAAATAAAAATCAAATTAAATTAAACCAAAACAAAAGAAGCATCCAGATCCCAACTGCAGTGCTAGTGTTCTGACAAAACTACCACACAACACTCACCACAATGGAAGTCAAATCCTCGCTTTCAAATCGACCAATTGCCAGTTCCATTGACCTGTACATGGCTGCTGATATTCGCTGAGTGATCAGTCGGTTCAGGTCTATTGATCTACCAAGAAGCTAAAGAAAAAAAAATGCTATGAAGTTTTGAACTGAAAGACAAATTACAAAACAAGCTGTACAAGGACTGTGAAACTCTGCACACTAACAAACTCACACAGTGAACTTGCGTTCCAAACACACAAAAACAAAGCAGGTGGACAAAAATTTATAAATTCAAGATCAAATTAGGTTAAAATTTACATCCCAGTTCTCACAAAAAGAAGTAAAATCACATGTTGCATTTACATTTAAGTATTGATATCAGCATTTTATGCTTCCATGACATTGTGCCGACAACATATTGAAAATGGTGAAAGACACTACTAAGAAGACAACACTACCACATGTGACATTCCTATTTGGCTTGTGTTTGCTTAACTGCAACAGACATTTGCATTAAAACAGACTCTTAAGATTTTTTTCTTAATTTACCCCTTCATATGACAAAAAAGCTGCTCTCCAATGTCAGTTATGCCACTTAGATGACAGGACCCAAGGCACAGAAAGAGTTTTACACACCTACATAGATCAACAGCATTGGAAAATTGCCAAGCAACTCAAAACTAACAGAATATGAGTTAACTCACTTGGACATGTCTTTGTTTCAGCAGTGTCTCATAGCGGTTGGACTGTAGCAGCTGAATGGTTGCCCCTTGATTCTTGCATTCTGAACGTAATCGTTTATCCAGAAGCAGGCTATTAAGAAAGGTAGAAAATGTTTGAAGTATATTAAAAAGTGAAGCAGAGAAGAAAAGCATGAGTAAGACTGCTCGCTACTGGAATAGCTACCTGCCAGCCATTGCCTTGTAGTATGCAAATATTTGGTCCGCCAGCTTGTAGACGAATTGGTCAAAACAAAGGTTTACCTTGGGGGGGGGAGAATAAAAAGTGCTTTTAAGAAGATTAAAAGAGGGGAGCTTATCCAAGACATCCCACTATTTATCAGGCACAATTACGAAAGTTACCACATCCAAATTTCCCCATATAAAAGAGGATGACATTCAGTCTTCAGCATTAACTTAAGGCATTTTGCAGAGGTCTACAGGTCTTCTCACAACATATTACCCAAAGAGTTACCCATCATCTGGTTTTTTTTAATTCTCAGTTTCTCATAAGAAAGTTTCCCACATTAGCTTTTAGCGTGTAGCATAATTTTCACATTCAGGTACAGATTATTATTCTCCAGGTTACTTTACCTCTGCCTCAATCTCATCATAGAGGAACTGCTTCTTAAATTTAGTAAGTGCATAATGAGCACTGTCATTATAAAGGTCCAAAGAATACAGAACATACCTGAATGAAAAAGAATAAAGAAAACAGTTACATGTGCTTAGAAATTACAATTCCTTAGGATGGTGCAGTCAAGATGATGTAAGCCACTCAACATTGTAACCTACATGTGGTTCATGCAAACAGGTCTTTTGCTTGAGTTTATATATAAAGCCACACTTTCTCTTTTAAGAAAGTCTTTTATTAGTTCAAGAATTTGCATAGGTAAGTTTGCAGTCTGAAACTTGTTTTCTAGAGGTAGTTTTCCATCAAAATGGAACTATGCTTTTACCATTGTACATTATATTTGACAACTTTGAGGATTAAGGAGAACTCATTCAGGGAACAACATATAAGGCTGGTGCAATGACACTTATATGAAAGGTTTCTTATTTCAATTATTCACTTCAAAACCAAAACTTTGAGAATCTGGAAATTGGCGAGCGTAAGAGGAAAACTGCAAGAGGAAAACTGAAGGAAAACTGAAGATTTAGAATACCTCCTCAGACTGCTTGTTAAAACCAATTAAAGCAGTAACATTATAATACGGAATGACAATCATTAAGAATAACCATTCAACTGAAGAGAAGAAGTAGGTCTTACTCCATCATTGATGCCTCTTTGGTCTCCAAAATATGGTCCGTCAGAATCCAAGGCATGGACATCTCAATAGGAAACTGGATTCTTCTGCCCATTGTTAGTTCTAAGAAGAATTCCCTGAACCACAGCTGTGATAGATCACAGCATTGCTGCAGGGTTTCTTTCAGAATAAATAAGGAAGAATTACACTTCTTATAAAAACACATTATGAACAATACAGCTGTGATTCTGATGATGCAATGTGAAACATAAAAAGCAGCCATGACTCATTAGAGCTATACATAGGCCAAATATGTAAACCAAATTCAAAACAGAGCCCATGACTTGTTCAAAGAGTTTGGAACTCCATGTTGACCCCCAAAGTGGTGTCTTATTGCAGAAATAAGTGTGGAAGTGGACCAGACTACCAGTCAAACAGAAAAACTACATACATCAGTGAAGTGGGATTTCTAGTTTAATTTCTCAGTTAGAAGCTGAGAAAGCTTCACACTGAACTTGGGAAGCAGCAGGTGAAGGAGATAAAATTGTACCAGATCCACCAGTACGTCTTCCCCCCTGGAGGACTACATAACTCCACATGTTCCTCTGGATTAGATGGGCAGGAAATGACAGACACATGAAGGAGGGATTAAAACAAAAAGTTTCTAAGACCACTGCCACGGGCATGGAGGTGTGCTTCCCACCTCTCCAGAAAACACTCAGCACAAGCTTTCTTTTGCATAAGGCTTGAAAATCAAAACAGGAATGAACTTTTTATGTTAAGATCTCCTAAAGACCTTTTGAAGTGCTGTTCCCCAGTAGCATTATGACTGACATTAATAGGCTCCCCCTTCTTTGAGGGTAAAGGAGTCCAGCAGCAAAACAAAAATGAAAGACAACACAGCATGGTGATGACAAAGACTAGATACACTCAATGTCAGTAGGTGAATACTTTAGGACAGCATGTTTCCGATTACAGTTAACTGAATAGTAAGAGTAGTGAAATGACATCAAATTTACCACAACAGAGAATTTTTTTCCTCTGTACTTAAGACAAAAAAACAAAAAATCCCCAAAAACCCAAAACACAAAAACTACTTCCTTTTTAAAATTTTGACGTGTATAGGCTTATCTGTCCCTTGATTATATAAGTATGTACATTAAAAAAAAAAAGGGAGGTAACAATATGAAATTTGACACATTATAAATGAATGTATAACAAGTCAAAATAAAAATCCCACCACAATACTGAATACCAGGTCTCAGAAAAAGTTTATACAGACCAAGGCTTTTGATAAATAAACCAAAGGTAACTTGGCTTAGGCAATCGGAAACATTTTCCAGGTCGTGTTAGAGGTGTTAGGACATGCTAAGCTGGACACTGATCATCTACATATCTTACCACTGAAATTTATCAAATGAGTGTAGAAGAAAGACTCGCGATGGAATTTTTCTATGTCCAATATGGTGGGCCCCTCAAGGCTACTTCTCAAGGTTTTCTTGGAACCACTTTTGTCAGCAATGAGGGACTCTAACATAGTTCTCACCATGTAAAGCTGTATCATTAAAGGAAACAATTGTGGTGGAAAAGGGGGGAGGAGAAAGGAAAATACACACGGTACATTAGTTGAGCAACACTGAGAATTACTATCAGTAAGCGACTGCTCCCCTTCAAATTGAAAACTGGCACTGTGTGGGTAAAAGCCTTTCAGGCAAGAGGAACAGATGCAACAGTAGCCTAGATACGAGCACAAATGCCTACCCATGCCAAAGGGACCTCCACTGACACTTAGCAGCAGACCATTCGCAGTGGAACAGTTCACATCACCGCAAAAAAAGAATAAGTAATAAGTAATGTCTTACCACCAAAGTTTAAAAGAGGCGGATAGATGTAGGACTGCCTCAGAAACTTGTGTGTCACATGCAATAGCTTTTCCAGTCCCAGAGCCTTGAGCTGCTTCAACAGCTCAGCAGAGTTTAAGGACTCTGTCATAGTGCGAACCATGTAGAGCTAAAAACCAACAGACAGGGGCAGGCAGGGGAGAGAGAATCCGTTAATAAAAACACATGGGTAAATAAGGAAAGGGAAACAGAAGCAGAGAAAACTTGTTAGTCTGTTAAAAATGAAGAGCAGCACAGTAAGCATGCAGAGAGGACACAGAAAGGTTTCTTGGAACAGAATTATCACTGCAGTCCAGTGCTCCCTCAAGCAAAGGGAAAAGTTCCCATTCCTTCCAGAGGATGTTTAGAGAGCCACTACCTTCTCAAACAATTTTGCAAAGATTTCAGAATATTACCATTTCACACATAGTCATTTTAGAACTGCATGAAACTGAGAAAAATCTATCTAAAATCAATATATTTGACCTCCCTTCCTCCTGTCAATCAAGACAGACAGGTGTGCCAGTCGAAGAGAATAAAAAGCAGACAGAACTGCATACTCAAGACATCCTGTTGCAGCCAGTAAAACAAAGCCCTTAAACATACCAAGCGCAGCAGAAGCACAATGGTGCACAATGGATATTTAATTTTTTCCCCCAGAAAACAGAAATCAAAAATTTTTTTTCCAATTCCCAAAGTAAAATCTTCATTAAACCCATCTTACCACAATTTAAGCTACTTTTTATTACCCAAGATTATTATCCGTACATGCTCTCTTCCCCACAGATTTCAGGTATTAAAAGATTGGTGCTCAGTACCTCATTTTCTCAGATGAGCTATGAATATCAGACCATAAACTCTCCAAACAAACCCACAAAGAAAATAAAAAAGAGAATTATATGGAGGTAACAAGAACAAGCATCTAGGTATGGGATTTCTGTGACTACCACAAAAAACACCCCTGAAATACCTCCTGTTTTAGCAGCAGATTAAAGAGACTTTATAGAGCAGTTTTACTATTCATTACTGAACAGTAAGAGGGACCTTGTCAGAAGTCAAATACTCTCCCATATTTTATAGGCAATCATTTATATTTTAAACATATTTTAACGTAGACATCTATTGAATAATGGGATTCAGAAATTTAGAGAAAAAAAAAATCTACCAGCCATAACAGGAATGGGAGTCAGTCAATAAATGATTCAGATAGTTCAGAAACATTATCTAAATAACATTAGGAGCTCCATGAGAAAATATTTCTTCCCAGAAAGTCAAATTAAAGAGATTGAACATTTGGAAAAACTATGCATCAGGGTAGAAAGTGACAGCAACCCAGACAGAGGATTTTGGTTAAGTATATATAATTCTGTAACTATAAATCTGATCAAGAGATTTTTAGCATTCAAAAAAACCCAACCCAAACCCAGCAATTTTTTAACAGTTCAAGCCAGAGAGAAGCCATTTCATATGAGAACCACCAGACAGGAAAATACCTGAGTGCTGGAGGGTCCAACTGCACGCCTTGGGACTTTGATGTCAAAACCACTTTTGGGGTCCTTTTCTCCCCTTAGAGCTGGGTCATTGAATGGCTCATGACCCGCTTCCCAGTCACAGACTGTCTTTCTGATGGCCTGCAAAACACTGAACACAGATCACACTACATCAGACCAGAATGCATCCAAGTGCACTGATGAGAACGTTCTATTTTTTTAAAGCACTTTTCCACAAGCACAGAAACTTTACAAGAGGATCTAGGAGCTCGAGGTAACTCAGAGCAACTGCAAACAACTTCTTCAACAGCTTCAAGAATGCTACACCCATGAAACAACGGCTCCATGCTGTTTATTAAAGAGGATAGTCCAGAGCCCTCCTCCTCTGAGAGAAGAATGCCAACCTCTGAAACTGGTTCATCAGAGACAAAAGTCAGTTTTCAAGAATTCACCTTTGGGATACTTAGCAAGAGCATAAAGCCATTTTGTTCTCCTAAACCACAAGAAGCAGATTAATTGATCAAACCAAAGCAGATTATTAACCAAATTAATGAAAGAGAATTCTGGCTTGATTTTAAAAGAAGTAGTAGAATTCCTGTTTCAGAGAACTCCAGAATTCAGCTGGAATTTATACAAACATCTTCATACTTTTCACTCCAAATACTGAACTGGACTTCAGATACTTGTCAGAAACAGAGCCAGCCACATCCTGTGGCACACTAAATGATCAAGCAAATGTCTCTTCCAAGATTCAAGGAGGAATGAAAGCAGTATCTTCCTATTTTATAAAGCTCCTGGGACAAAAAGACTCTTCCTGCAAACTTGGGAATTGAGTAATTTGTTTATTTCTGGTTTATGACGATATTTTTGTGACAGTCAGAGCATTTAGCAACAGCCTAATTAGTCAAAGCCTTTCACCTCTAGGAGTTTTGCAATGAAACATGGGAGAAAACAAACAGCAAACAAGTCAAGATTAAAAGCAAACTATTAGAAGAAAAAGAATAAGGTCAGGAAATGCCACCAGTCAGTGTGGGCAACTAGAGTACTTGAAAGAAAAGTGTAAGGCTAATAAGCCAAGAGCAGCCAAAGCTGAGAAAAAAAGGCAGAATGCTAAGAAGGCAGAGATAAGACTGTGGTGTGGGATGTAAACAGGATATACAAGGAGAGAAAACACTGGAATCATAAGGTAGGTAGATAATAACACCTTTCCCCCCCCTCCCCAAAATAAAAGTACCAGTCTTGCTTTCAGTAGTACCGTGCTTATCTTTCCTTAAACTAAAAACCATCTACAGGGAACACAAGACCGCCTGTGGCAGTCCTAAGTGGCTCAAAACAGTCTGGGCGCTTTTTTGACTTAAGAACTCTTCAATTTCCACTACATACTCAACTGAGCTAACTTTGACTACCAGACAAGTTAGTAGGGGAGTATAGGCTTAAAGAGACAAAATTTGACAGCTGCGCAATTCTGCAATGAATTTAGTAAGACTGGGGGGAAAAGAAGATAAGAAGAAAACAAGAACACTACCTCTGAATGACATTTTTCTTCTTTTTAATTGCTTGTCTTAATGGCTCTCTAAGTGTAACCTGGGCAAAGTCCTGAAGAGCCGCATAAATGGTATGGCGAATGGCATGATTGAAAACACTTTCCATCCTTCCCATCAGCACCTGAAGACCTTTGATCATGGCAATCACCTGAAAAAAAAACCCCATATTTTAATTGTATAATTGCTAAAAGAAAAATCAAACCTTTTTAAATAAAAAAAAAGAGAAAAGGGGAATTAACTAGTTCCAAAAGATAAAGGATAGTTCTCCTGTGGTCCTCCTACATACTGAACAGAGGAAAACACACTCTTTCAGAGTCAACACAGGGCATGCTGTCTTTAGCACCAGATATAGAAAATACTTATAGAGAACATTCTCCTCTCTACAGAATGAATCTTTGGAAAATCCCAGTAAAAAAGATTTCTTACCTCAACCAAAGCAAACTTCTCCTCACTAGTATAATTGTATCTTGTTGCTCTTTCATACTCTTCCGCATTGTCAGGACAGTCTTTATTAGAATATTTATCCGTTGGGTGTACCAGCTTCCATGAATACTGCAGACCAGGGAGAAAAAGGAAGGGGGGAAAAAAAAACGAAAGGCCTGAGAAACACAAAGAATAGCTGGACACAAATAAGATGCTTTAAGAAATACTCGAGTGTCTTCAAGAATATCTGACAAATTATACTTGGTACTATTCTCAAAACCTGCACAATTTCTGAAACTACTCTCTAGTGGAAATGTCAAACAATAACTTGCAAACAAATTTTTTTGAAAGTCGGTGATCCTTTATTAGCTAAAAAAATGCAATTCACACTCTGGAGGTAATGCATTTCAGGGTATTTTGTACTGGGCAAACACCAGAATAGGCAAAAATGTATTTTTCACTTCAAGCACAAGAAACAGAGCAAGACCTCAGCATAACAAAAAAATTCATCACACCTGCAGACAAAAAGAGGACCTTCCAACTGGGCCAAACATTCACATCCAGAATTCAAATGACAACTGGAAAACTAATTTTTTTTGGTGGGTAGAAGGGGTGGGGTATGTTTACTAGACTTGAAGGTGTGACAATATCATCTGCACAGCATGTGTTTCTCTTAAATACTGCCTTTTCAGGCACTGCAAACACAGCTCAAGATGTGTCACAAGCTCAAGCAGCGTCAGGCTGATGTAATTTCCACCAGGGTACAACTAGTGAAAAATCCTAGTCACAAACACAGTATTCTGACATTTTGAGTTCAGCCAACAGTAAGGTCTGGTTGACATTATCTTTGCATAAGTGTTAGATTACAGACCAATATAAATTTGCCTACTATAATGGATTAATGTTTGCACCGATTTACCTGTGGCAAAGAGCATCACACCCTGCAAACTAAGTGCTACAAACAGGACACTGGGGAAATTACTAAACAAAGATGAAGTATTTGGGGGGCATTAAGTTGACAGGATTAAGTTGGACATCAAATGTACGCTGAAACATTTTATCTGAACATGGCGCATGTAACAAGGTTCAAGGGTGCTCAGTGAATGCATAAAACAGGTAAATAAGTTGGATACTCCAGATTAGAATAAATTCTCATTAGGAGGACGGGGAGAAGATGAACACAAACTTATAGAAGAAGCACTGAAGGGAACCAATACAAATCAGAAGGACAAAAGAAAAGCGGCGCTAATAGGCAAAAAACCTGCTGTGGCCATTAGAGAAAGTTTGCTCTGAAACCAGGAGGATAAAAACAGAGCTAAGAACGAGACATTTTCTACAGACATATAATAAAACAGGAAGACTGTGGCTGTGAAGACAGAAACTGAACGCAGTAATCTGCAATGACAGAAATAAAGGGACTAAGCCTGAAAGTTGCAGAGGCCAGAAATAGATGACAGTAGCCTCTCTTAAGAAGGAGAAAAGGAGAATACGATTTTCGTCATAAAATACACTGTTGATTTCAACAGGAATAGAATAATAACAGGAAAAAGTATGACTCATCAACTGGCATTTAAGAGAGGCAGTTGAAAATACAGAAGAGAGAAAACCAGGTCTCTCTGCTTGCTGTGACTGCACTGGATTCAGGCACTGCAAATGGCTCGATGCTCCCTCAGACATCAGTGGCAGAGAAGGAGCAACTCTGGCTTCTCTCATACAACACACCATCTGCATCAACCCTTCCTAGAACATGCTTTGGTACAGGTAAGACATGCAGCTTTTATCTAAGTGTCTGCAGTGTAAGAGGAATTCCTGCATCCCCCTCTTCAGTTTTTGCCTTAAGCAGTTTCTCATCACAAAAAAAAAAACCATCACTCTTCTAACTGGTATCTGGTGTTAAAGTAAATTATTAGAATATAGAGAATCAACACTGCACATTCTTTATTTCATCTCTCAAATTTTCCTTTCCTCACATTTACGTTCCTTTTGACTAAAAACCTAATCTAAAGCCAATGGGAGCCTTTCCATACATCTTTATGTCTTTGATTAAGACCTTACATGCTTCAATTTACTAAGCAATGTTACCTAAACACAGCCAGTTAAAGCTGTTCTGCCACCTTCTCTGTGACTGCAAGTTGGCATGGGCATTTCTAACAGAACACAATTCTAAACAACATTTAGAGAAAAATAATGAAGTCCTAGTCTACAAAATGTATGTATCAAGAGCAACATAAAAACATCTGGTCAAGTCTCACAGGTGATCACCTATCCATTAAATATAACAAGTTAATGTACGGTTTGAGATTGTATAAACTACTGCATCTTCAAAGCAGCAACATTACTCTTAGCCTCTAAGAACTTCATGTACCTTCCTCCAAGAATGTGGTTTGGAGCAGAGGGAGAAAATGAGTGAAGGAAGAGAGAAATTGACAAAACACAACACGCATTTTTCATTCTGTCACAGCAAAGCCTGTCCAACTTCACCGAGCCATCTCTTTTTCATCTGGTTTTATCTCCCAGATAACATACCACTTCCATGACATGTGCACTCCACTGGGAAAGAAGCTGCAGCCCTTGGAGAGAGAGATCAAAGAGCTTCCGATACTCTGCGTCTGTCTTTTGAGCTTCCTGTCGACCAGATCCAGTCACCACCTGGAACATTATTAAACAAAAACAGCAAACCCACATCACAACATGCTGTATTCAGCATCCATAGACAAATTTCTGCATAGGTTTCTTTTAAACCTTAAAACAGTATCACGTACCAGCACCTGCCTCAATATCAGCTTGTTCTTCTAGAGATTTACATAGTCAAACTTCACAGATTTTGGAAAAGTAAAATGCTGGTGATCCCTAATCACTATAACATTGTTGCAGACAAATTCAAGACATCAGTTACTTATATTACACATATATATGTTATATGTATATTTTATATAAGTATACATGCATGTGTTTACATACACTTCTTTTTTTACTGATCTCCTAACTTTTAGTTTCATGTGAACTCTTACGAGCACCCATTCAGATTAAGGGCTAGAAAACCTATTCCAAGAGAGACATGCTAAAAGTTCTATGATATATATCCTAGATATATACGCACAGAGAGAGGCAGAAGAATATTGCAGCTTGTATGATGTGTCATTACAATTTTAAATTTACATAAAGCAAAAAATATCATGTGAAGAATGGGTACTAGCCCTGTAGGCAGCTTTTCTCCATTCAGGTAATCAAGTTCTGCCATTTACCTAGTCTGAGGTTTACTGTTCTTCAGACACTTAACAGTAATTGTTAATCAGTGATGTGAAATTTGCACATATAGCTCTAATCCCACATACCTCACTGTTGCTGTAACGAGCCAGTTCTGATATGAAACGCATATGGTCTTCTCTGATTTGGATCATCTGCTCACATATATTGTACTGGGGACTGCTGCTGGAAGACGTGCATGTCCATCTGTTTCAGGAGACAAAAAAAACCCCCACCTAAATCAGTTTAGGCAACAAACAATACAACTGATACTGCAATGAAAGATCCACGCTGCATAACTTCTTTGATTCTTTCTTCTTCTCTATTCGAGGCCTTCTCTCTTCCTCTACCTCTGACCTTGAACAATCCATTAGCAATGGACTGCCCTTCTGAGTTCAAACTGCACTTCTTCCAAGACTTAAAAAAGAAACAACTTTTTTTCTTTCTGTTCTTTTTTTTTGGTTAGTTTGGGGCTTTTTTAAAGGCTGCTGCTATAAAATACAAACCAGCATCTCTCTTAGGAAGCATAGTCTCAGGCACAAGACCAAAAAGAACTGAAAGGCAGGGCAGAAGCATAGGTACAGACTGTAAGATACATTTAGATACCTTCCGATTAGGTTTTGTTATTCTTCCTTAACTATGAAGAGCCTACTGTATGCTCCCAACTATTAAAAAATGCATTATAAAATACTACTAACATGTTATCAAGAGAGACACAAAAGACATGCTACCAAGAATGTCACATAAAGTAGCCCCATATTTTTAGTAGCTCAGTAGGCCCACTGCTATTGATTTTCTCTTAGCAATTACATGCAGGTTATGTGGGTTTTTCTGCAGTAATTAAAATGCAAAGCACTACATTCTAAATTCATGTAACTGCATGGAGGGAAGAGTTTTGGAGAAGCATGGAAACATTCACTAAAACAAAGCAATAACCATAGACCATGGAACCATTTAAGTAACAACCAGCTGCATTTTCCAGCTGTTTTGCTGCGCTGCATACCTAGCCAAAAATTTTAAAAAAACAAAAAAGAGAGGGGAGAGAAGCTAAATTGCTGTTCCACATACAATATACACATGCCTATTTACCCATGCACTACTACTGCTCACCTTGCTTAGTAAAATCCTTCACTTCTTTTAAAGAAAGTTTCATATTTAAAGGAAAAAATAAAATTAAATCAGTGTAAGTTCAATTCCTCCAACCCAGGCAATAAGAAATGTCACAGACACATGAATGAGCTCAACGCTATAGAAAGGACTTTACATACAACAAAAAACCAGGTTGTTTATTATGTGAATTACATTAATAGTGAAATACCCATACCAAAAAGCAGACCAAGGTGAAAATCCTATTAAAGTAATACCCACAGATTATGAAAATACTCTCCAAGGGTCTGACTTTCCCCAGCCCAGATGATCCCCTCTTTAGTTTTCTTCTCCCTCTTACCTGGATTTATTTTCTTCATAATGGGCACTGGTCTTAATGTATCTTGCAAGTTCAATCTGCATGTCTCCAAATAGTGGGACGACCTGCAACTGCTGTATGCAGGGAATAAATTAGATTAGATTAATTATTAAACATAAATCTTAGTGAAAGGAAACTACTATTCATCTGTATTGTAGTCCAAAATGATCTTCATTCTATTTCATTACATTTAAAATAAAGTGGGATTACCTTTAAAATCAGATATTAAGATCACATCTTAACCAACCTTGAAGAACTTGTCTATCTTGGCCAAATTTATCCTTTTCTTTGCATCCAGCTTATAGATGTTACTGACACTTCCATCCATCAGGTACAATCCAAAGCCCATAACCTAAAAAAAAATAATCAAACCTCTCTGTAAAAAGACCTCAGGAAAAAAACACTGCAGTCCTGAAACACCCACTCTCTATCAAACAGAATATATTTTCAAATACATATATTTCTGTAGTATTCTTTTATTATACATATATTAGTAGTTTCTACATTAACATCAGCCTGATGAGTCATCCTTAAAATACGCTAATTGCCTGTATAAAGGTTTAGCATACAAAAAAAACCCTCACTGAAACTAGAGCCTGGCTATTTTTAAACAGCCTTTTTTCACTTCCATTTTATTAATATTCTGTACGTGCAAGCTGGTTTGTAACAGAAGCTTAGATCTAACATCTCTGAGAATTGCTTTTCATGGCTTTCAACACATCTCTGAATCGTATGCAGAAGAGCTCAGAAGCATCAAAAAAAAATCTAATTACATTTTATCCAATTTATTCACTAACATAAAGTTATAATTCAGTATTTACAACAGCAGTAATTCAGTATTTACAACAGTAGGAGCCAAGCATGAGCCACTGTGTTCTAAGCATGCATTTACTGGAAAAAAAAGGCCTAAATATAAAAGACGTGCTGGACATCCCCACAGACAGAATGCAAATGCCCTAGAGTTTGTGTACGGTCTCAAGATTCTTCCATTTTGTCCTAATAAACAGAGCTCTTCAGAAGTTAAACACTGAAATACGTATTTGTCATAAGGCAAATTGTTAATTTTTACTCTATACCTTTTCTTTCACTGCAAGACCCGCAGCTGATATCAACAAACTCCATATTGCCCAGCACCCTCTTACTACATGTATGTATTCCAGCTAACTAAACTTATCTACTTACCAACCCTAATTTGAAGCTACTTGTTCCCTGAAATATTTGATACATGGCCTCATCTCCAAAAGCTATTTATACAAACTTGACACATATCTGGAAATAAAGCATAGATGTTCCTTTCTGCTGTCACTATACTTCATAGAAACACAATGGCATAGAATTGGTTTCCTAGCAAGGCTGAAGTTCAATTGTGTCAACTTCAATTTATGAAAAACAAAAATGGATTAGAAAGTTTCCAAACACACTTAGCATGCAATATAAAAAAAAGACAAGTTGGGGAAATCCACGTTATCTCATTAATTGTAAATGAAAAAAATAAATAGACCAGGAATTCAAACATCTGTGTCTTGCCTCAAGCACTCTTCTTAAATTTTGTACCCCAAAGATACCTACTTTCAAAAGCATATGTTTCTCACTAGGTGTTAAATACATTTTGTTTTCATAGTAGTCCACACATAAATTCACAATATCT
Organism: Piaya cayana; assembly: GCA_013389865.1. Taxonomy (NCBI): domain Eukaryota; kingdom Metazoa; phylum Chordata; class Aves; order Cuculiformes; family Coccyzidae; genus Piaya; species Piaya cayana. Next base: position 166,880 of record WAAB01000596.1, read on the forward strand.
GCAAGCAGCTCTTCATAGCCAACAATCACCTCCAACTGCTGCTGTAAAGACTGGAAAAAAAAAAAGAATGAAAGGACATTAGTTACAGGAACACTCCCTGGGAAACAGCAGTTACTACCAAACCGAAGGACTTCTAGTTTAACGGTTTTGTAAAGTGTTAGGTACCTTGAAAAAATACAATTAAAGCTTACTTGTGTTATCTTGTTGTGGTTGGCAAGGAACATGGAGAGGTTCTGTGATTCTTGAATGGACTGAGGATCTGCCATTTTCCTCAGGAACTGAGCAGCTCTTTGAAAACAGAAGGAAAAAGAAAATAGTATTTCCCTTCAACAGGACTGGTCGTTAGCAGAATATCCCCATCCCTAAATCCGCTAGGGGAACTTAAGTTGTCAAGCATCAATACAATGGCGTGTCATTCCCTGCTTATACAGGATTGTCAACCTCAGTGTATCTCCCACCTCCAAGCTCCTGGATCAAACAGAAAGAGATCTTGGCAGACGTGGCCAGTACTTTTTTGCCACAGCTTTATAAAACTAAGTTACCAAAGCACAAGCTACGGACTTAACAAAAATGTGTCAAGAACCTGTTTCATAAAAGATAAATGGAAAGCTTTTTAAGAGAACAGTTGAAAAGAAAGGTTAAAGTCCACATTAAGAGAGATACGGACTTAATTTATTCCAAATGAACAGGCTTACAATCTCAAATCCCTCACTGCACTCTAGTAAAAAGGCCTGATCCAACACAAACCAAAAACTGTTGCCCCTCAACTGATGGGGGCAGCAGTGGCTCTACAGACCCAAGCCACAAAAACCCAAGAAAACTCAGCCTTCAACAGAACAGTTTGTTTTTCAGAAGCACACCTCCAAAGAAAGAAGAAAGGCAAATCAAGTAAGTTTAAGATGTTTCCAGGCACAACAATAATTACAAAAGGCAGCTACTGGTTGAGGTAGAAGTTTAATCTCATCTATATAGAAACAGCATAGATAAAATCGGCTAGTTATTCCCTGAATGGTTTCCTTTGTGAAAGATCACAGATGCTACAGCTGGCATAAAGATGGTTTGCCCCTGCCCTGACCACTCTGTTCAACAAATGATATTTGATACCATTTGGCAGCTCAAGCACAAAACTTGGCCAACAATATCCCAACACCCTCCCCTCCCTGTTACACGCGTGGTCACAACAACCTTGAACAGCAAAGCTGAGATGTCTTAAGAACAAATGTAACAACTGTCAGCTACAAATGCGAAAAGTGGATGTATGGAATGGAACAAATGGAACAGAACAGAATAGAAGTAGCACAAGTGACCAGAAAGCCACTTCCTTTCAAATTTAAAAAGAAAAACTTTACTAAGCAAGGCATGTTCATTATGTTTAATGTCCAGCAGGACAGAAATATTTGACAGCAGGAGAATCTGTTGCTACTGGAAGAACTGCATAAAGAAAACAGATTTACTCAACTGCCTAATCACAGTCAATGCATCCCTTGGTTCAAGGTAATCTGTCCCATGCATGACAGGACTACTTTTGAAGACAAAAATGATCAGAAAAAGAGCAACTGCTGCCATCTCGTGGGAGGCTTACCCTGGCAGCAGAAATCCAGGTCCTGTTGCTCCTCATCACTTACCGCTTATATGCTGAATGGTCGTTCTTCACGCTGCACTTCATATTTTTCAACTCATCCAGTACAGCAAACATGTTGATGAATTTGCCCAGCGTGATCAGATATGCTTCAGACACAAAGTCCTTCCTCCTCTCTGCATGGCACAAGCGCCTCACCTCCCCACAAAATCGTTCAATTGCATTTCTCTAACAGGAAAAAAAAAAAAAAGAAAGAAACAGGGAGTAATGACATTTCCAAGAAAAAAAGTTCCGTCATCTAAGTAGAGCTGGTCCAATGAAAAGTGCTGCTGAAACAGAAAAATGTTCGAAACATGCAAGGCTAACAAGGCATCAGCACAGACTTTACAGCTCCACCTCTGTGCACTTGCTGTGTCCTACAAGTGTTACAAGTGATTTTTGCCACAGAACTTGCCTGGCACAAGGGGCAAGGTTATGCTTTGCAGATTAGAATTACAAAAGTGTAAAATAAAATCCCTTTGAAATAAGTGATTTCACCTTCTTCAGTGAGAAAGTGTATATGCATTAAAAGGTAGATTATAGGTATATTCTCTCAAAATGAAAAAACCCACAGCACACGGATTAACAGCACTACATGCCAACTGCAAAATCATTCTGCCACATGTTTATCTGGGGTCTTATTTCCAAGCACACTTCAGGAAACTTAAGATGGCAATTACACATATAAAAAGAAGAGCGGCTTCAAAGGTAAAGAGGAATCTGTTCAGAGTTTAAAGCACTTATTTCCTTGAACAGAAGGAGGTTGTTTGTAGTCAGTAATATCCGTCAGTTGAGGAAGATGACAGGAAATATTACATTTTGTTCAGTCTCCTCTTCCTGTGTGCTCCAGGGCTCAGGGCTCTAGCTGCTCTGTCTCCCTCCAAATAATGCCTGGAAACATCCTCAGTCCATTGAACCAAATGGCAAGCTGCCAGCACGAGAGAAGAAAGCAAGACAGACGGCTATTCAACAGCGACCATGTAGCTCGGGTGGCTGGCAGGTCACAACAACTGGCTTAGTTTGCCTCAATTATGAATTTCCATAGCAGAGCTGCACCTGCTGCTCTGGTGCCCAGATTCATGGATCCCTCACCCCCTCAACGAATGGCTTCTGTGCTGGAAAGCTTTTATGTATACGTGTGAAACTTACACTTCTTTCTCCTTTCTTCTTAAAGTGCCAGAATTGTCCCCATGTGCTACAGAGGGACCACACAGAATTACCTTCAATTTTGTGCTGGAAGTCTTAATGGAGACTGCCTAAAATTTTTAAGATAGGCAGAAATTCTGCCCTTCTGAGAGACAATATGTTTGGGTTTTTTCCAAAGTATAATGACTAGGTTCAGTATCTGAGCACACATTATCAAGCATACAAAATAGAAATGGAAAACACAAACCTACTGACAAACTGTCTCCATTCCTCTTACCTGAAAATACATAAAATTCATCAGTTTTGTGACTTCTGGTTCCAGAACTTCCACAGTTTTCTCATAAATTTCTACTCTGTTAGGCTGCTCATTGCACTTAACCTGAGGACAGTTAAATAGATCATTATAATTGGAACTTCTCCTGATAAAGCCTCAGAAACTAAGACTCCAGTAACAACTTGAGAAAAAGTATTATCATCCTAAAGAGACAAACTTAAGTCATAAATTGCCAGTTTTGGTAATTTTATGCTGGCCTTCTAAGATTAACTTTGTAGATTTAAAAAAAAAAACAACCTAAGTTTTTTTCTCTATTATCTCACAGCAAATAGTTTGGTTTTCAAACACCTCTGTATGGTTCAGGCAATACCCTTTCCACCTTATTAAGCCACTTGTTGAAAGTCATGCACCAAGACAGGAATAAAATCAGAAATTAAAACAGATTGCCTCTTTTCCATTCTAAGTATTTAAATAATTGAATAAGCCTTCCTTGCATTTCAGCAGAAGAATAATTGCATTGCAAACATCTTATAAATATAATTTTGGTGGCTATAATTTTGTTCAGTTTTCTGATGCACTTTAGTATTCTTCCCACACCAACACTGTGGAACCATTCCCAAACACTTAAGGATGCTTATGGGCTTCTCACCTGTCCACAGTTTTAATTTGTGTACAGATCAATAAAACACTGCATAGCTCTGACATTTGGAAAATGACTACTTAATATGTCATAGAAACTTACACCTTTAACCTGAATTATAATTAACACATGCTATGCCACCTGTTACATCTGTTCTGGACTTAAGTATTAAGTTGGGGGGGCACTCTCTTGAATAAAATTTATTAAATAATATCATAGAATGGTTTGGGTTGGAAGGAACCTTAAAGATTATCTATTTCCAACCCCCAAATTTACCTCAAACTATCTGACAATCACAGATTTTCCTTCTAGAGCACTTACCCCTATACTACTCTTGAAACAATCCATAAGGTTAACATAATCCCTTTGAGGCACTGCTATAGCTCCTTTGTCAAAAAAAGAGACCAACTGGTCCCCAAGTTCTAAGAGACACTGTGACATGCTTAGCTTGCTTATTTGGGAGTCAAAGTAGACTACATTTCATAGCCTCTTGATAAAGCTATATACCTGCAACTCCACACCAATACAAGGCAAAAATCCACATGATGCGTGACAGCTTAATTTTCATCCTTTACCTGAGGAATGGCTCTTGAGCAGCTTCTCCATGTGTATAACATGACTGCATATTCCTGCCCCTCTTCTAGCATTTCATTCTGTAAGGAAGAGACTCAGCATAATTAGGCATTGTAATACACAAGAGATAAATCCACTTGTGTTCCATCATTCCAAAACCTTGTCCAAACAAACCTATTTCTTTTATCAGAATGTAAGTGTACAAAACCAAATATATTGCAAGCTGAACGATACATCATACTGTATGTATGTAAAACAATACTACCATAATCCATAGGCCCACCTTGCGTATTATGTGTATTAGAGTTGACCAGCTATGGATGTACAGCTGGCTACAATCCAACAGCCAAAAAAAAAAATCATTTCTTCTCAGTCATATGTTTTAGAATCCAACTTAATTCTGAGAGAATTCACATCACAGTCTTCATATCACGTAAGCCAAAACACACATACGAGATCATTTATCAACAACTGCAACAATTACACCTATCTAATGACAACTATTATTATTCCCCAGATCTGACTGGTTTTGTATGGTTCTTTCTCCCCAAAACTAGACACCGTGATCTATAAATAAAAACACTAATCAATGGGAGAGAGGTTCTGTTTGTTTTAATTTTTAAACTCAGGTACTGCAAGTGGAATTGTCGAGGATGAAACAGTCAGCATATGCAGAGCAATATCCTTTACTGACATGTCAAACATCCAAACAACATCCAAACAACATCCAAACAATTAAATAGTTGAAATTTGGGAGGACAGAAGGTAATTTTTCACTCACATTACAGCAACTACTTACCAATAAAACCAACTCACCTCAGAATACTGGAAAAATTCACAATGAAATCAAGAAACATTTGAGCAACACTGGCTGATCAAGGAAAAAGACCACTTCAAAATTATCAAGAAGTACGCATATGAAAAAAGAAAATCCACATCCTTTTTCATCTCACTGTCTCCTGGAAGCATTGTAGGTAACCTGGTTAGTGGTTTTCTGTGACCACTGTTCTTATAAAGAAATGAGAGAAGACACCTTCCTTTTTTCATTCCAAGTTAGCACAAAAGTTTATGTCTGAACATCTACTTACCATGCTAGAGTGGACTGTAGCTTGCTCAATGTATCTTGCAATGCCAGTGACAAATGCATTTCTGTCTTCAAAATTAGTGTTGAAGTTTGGCTGCAGAGGAAACAAAATGCAGAATTTAATCCTTGGTAGGGGAAAGAATTTTTATATATACTGCAAGTATAAACACACTTTGGTTTTGTTTATTTTTGAAAAGGACGTATTCTTCTTCTTTACAGTAATGAGAATGGAAAACCTCTTCTTCCTACAATGACAACACACCTGGTAAAG
>WAAB01000596.1:172747-217209 GCA_013389865.1 Piaya cayana
CAAGACAGGGATAAAACCAGAAATTAAAACAGATTGCCTCTTTTCCACTCTAAGTATTTAAATAATTGAATAAGCCTTCCTTGCATTTCAGCAGAAGAATAATTGCATTGCAAACATCTTATAAATATAATTTTGGTGGCTATAATTTTGTTCAGTTTTCTGATGCACTTTAGTATTCTTCCCACACCAACACTGTGGAACCATTCCCAAACACCTAAGGATGCTTATGGCCTTCTCACTTGTCCACAGTTTTAATTTGTGTACAGATCAATAAAACACTGCATAGCTCTGACATTCATAAAATGACTACCTAATGTGTCATAGAAGCTTAAATCTTTAACCTGAATTATAATTAACACATGCTATGCCACCTGTTACATCTGTTCTGGACTTAAGTATTAAGTTGGGGGGGCACTCTCTTGAATAAAATTTATTAAATAATATCATAGAATGGTTTGGGTTGGAAGGAACCTTAAAGATTATCTATTTCCAACCCCCAAATTTACCTCAAACTATCTGACAATCACAGATTTTCCTTCTAGAGCACTTACCCCTATACTACTCTTGAAACAATCCATAAGGTTAACATAATCTCTTTGAGGCACTGCTATAGTTCCCTTGTCAAAAAAAAAGAGAGACCAACTGGTCCCCAAGTTCTAAGGGACACTATGACATGCTTAGCTTGCTTATTTGGGAGTCAAAGCAGACTACATTTCATAGCCTCTTGATAAAGTTATATACGTGCCACTCCACACCAATACAAGGCAAAAATTCACATGATGTGTGACAGCTTAATTTTCATCCTTTACCTGAGGAATGGCTCTTGAGCAGCTTCTCCATGTGTATAACATGACTGCATATTCCTGCCCCTCTTCTAGCATTTCATTCTGTAAGGAAGAGACTCAGCATAATTAGGCATTGTAATACACAAGAGATAAATCAACTCGTGTTCCATCATTCCAAAACCTTGTCCAAACAAGCCTATTTCTTTTATCAGAATGTAAGTGTACAAAACCAAATATATTGCAAGCTGAACAATGCATCATACTGTATGTATGTAAAACAATACTACCATAATCCATAGGCCCAGCTTGCGTGTTATGTATATTAGAGTTGACCGGCTATGGATGTACAGAACCAACTTACCTCAGAATACTGGAAAAATTCANCCTTGCGTATTATGTGTATTAGAGTTGACCAGCTATGGATGTACAGCTGGCTACAATCCAACAGCCAAAAAAAAAAATCATTTCTTCTCAGTCATATGTTTTAGAATCCAACTTAATTCTGAGAGAATTCACATCACAGTCTTCATATCACGTAAGCCAAAACACACATACGAGATCATTTATCAACAACTGCAACAATTACACCTATCTAATGACAACTATTATTATTCCCCAGATCTGACTGGTTTTGTATGGTTCTTTCTCCCCAAAACTAGACACCGTGATCTATAAATAAAAACACTAATCAATGGGAGAGAGGTTCTGTTTGTTTTAATTTTTAAACTCAGGTACTGCAAGTGGAATTGTCGAGGATGAAACAGTCAGCATATGCAGAGCAATATCCTTTACTGACATGTCAAACATCCAAACAACATCCAAACAACATCCAAACAATTAAATAGTTGAAATTTGGGAGGACAGAAGGTAATTTTTCACTCACATTACAGCAACTACTTACCAATAAAACCAACTCACCTCAGAATACTGGAAAAATTCACAATGAAATCAAGAAACATTTGAGCAACACTGGCTGATCAAGGAAAAAGACCACTTCAAAATTATCAAGAAGTACGCATATGAAAAAAGAAAATCCACATCCTTTTTCATCTCACTGTCTCCTGGAAGCATTGTAGGTAACCTGGTTAGTGGTTTTCTGTGACGACTGTTCTTATAAAGAAATGAGAGAAGACATGTTCCTCTCTTTTCATTCCAAGTTAACACAAAAGTATATGTCTGAACATCTACTTACCATGCTAGAGTGGACTGTAGCTTGCTCAATGTATCTTGCAATGCCAGTGACAAATGCATTTCTGTCTTCAAAATTAGTGTTGAAGTTTGGCTGCAGAGGAAACAAAATGCAGAATTTAATCCTTGGTAGGGGAAAGAATTTTTATATATATTGCAAGTATAAACACACTTTGGTTTTGTTTATTTTTGAAAAGGACGTATTCTTCTCCTTAACAGTAATGAGAATAGAAAACCTCTTTTTCCTACAATGACAACACACCTGGTAAAGCAGAGATGATGGTGGGGGTTCAATACATGGTTGCTGATCTGGCAAGGGTAATTCTTCCAAGAGATCCACATTGGACAAGGCATCCTCCAGTGTTACTTGAGCAGTCATTTTGCACCTGGTTAAGAAATATATACATTCATACATATAGATATGGATACACACATACATATAACTTTTAATCTTATTATTTATAAAGAAAACAAGTGAGTAATATGAAAAGCAGGGAAACTTATGTTGTGGGAAATGTGCAGTTTCCCTTCAATCATATCAGAAGGGAAACAGTCAAACTGAAACCCAGCTGGTTTCAGTATACAAGTCTTAAAAAGCCTTTTAGGACTAACATCCTCCTCCTTACTTTTATGAGTTGAGAAATGTTTCTCTTCCCCCACTGTTGCACACCAGAAATACACAAAAAAAATAGTGGAAAGAATGACCTCTAAGGCAGTAAAGAAATGAAGACTAGTATGTAATCTCTTGTTGAACTTAGACGAGAAGGTATTCCATGGTCTGCTTCAATTACAATAAACATTGAAGAATCCTGTAAGAAGCCCAGGTACAAAACTCTCCTGTAAAGTTTAAGTTCTGAGCTGACAAGTCCTCAAACTCTTATCTACAGATACAGCTGGCCAGCCCATCTTTGGGATACCTGGCTGTCAAGAAGTGCCAGCAGTCTTCAGTGTTTCACATCCTATTGGATGTTTCACATCCTGGACTGGTTTTGAGTAGTTAGTGATAGGCACCTTTGCTGCCACTGTGGGGAGTTTGACCCAAGAACAGTAATAAGAAGTTTTATGAAGAAAGTGTGGGGTGAAGAACAACCCAATCTGTCACTTCTGTGGAGTGAAAAAATGGTCACTTCTATAGGAATACGTCTAATCAAACTGCCTCTTTTACTTATAAAGCTTTGCAACTTATCTTCCCCCGCTTACCAAAGCAAAACCACACACCTACTGTGAAAGTAGTGTCTGAGCACTGCCCCTGGCTCNCCTTCAGTGTTTCATGTCCTGTGACACCTGGACTGGCTTTGAGTAGTTAGTGATAGGCACCTTTGCTGCCACTGTGGGGAGTTTGACCCAAGAACAGTAATAAGAAGTTTTATGAAGAAAGTGTGGGGTGAAGAACAACCCAATCTGTCACTTCTGTGGAGTGAAAAAATGGTCACTTCTATAGGAATACGTCTAATCAAACTGCCTCTTTTACTTACAGAGCTTTGCAACGTATCTTCCCCTGCTTACCAAAGCAAAACCACACACCTACTGTGAAAGTAGTGTCTGAGCACTGCCCCTGGCTCTAACCAGGAGGGCAGGAACAATCTCTGAAGCACAAACACCCACATCTCTGAGGAGCGGGACCCCTCCTGGAACATCATCCCTGTAGAGCTGTATCATCCTTGCATTCAGGAGGAGAATGAGCAGATCTTGCCACAGCTTTGCTGAAAGCTCACCCTGAAAGTGAGCCAGGACAGCCTGGTGATCCCCTCACTAGCTGCACTTTTAGTGCACTGGCAGAAAAAGCTCCTCACTTTCTTTTACATAATTATGGTTTCCTGGGGAAAGCCTGACAAAACCAAAAGCTTTACCTCCAAGGAAAGGCTTAACCGACAAAAAACACCAAAACCCAAAGCAAAGGGAAGGAAGCAGCCAGATATGTTCAAAGATCAGCCTCACGTCCCAAGCCATCAACACAAAGCTAATGCATCATATAGAGAGAGCATACCAACAACTTCATCATATAGAGAGAGTATACCAACAACAGCCACTGAAAAGGTCCACAGGGCTTCTGCTTCTTGTCTCCCCAGCCCAAACCTTGCTTCAAGCTCAAGCATGTGAGTTTTTGTTAAAGCAAATAAACAAACACCCATATTGTGCAATTTGCGATCCCTGCCAAAAAACTAAGGACCAGACTAACAGGAGTGCTGGCTGTCAGACCTGCACCGGGACGTTTGCCCAACACCTGCCTACACCCAGCTCAAGCTCCTTCACAATAACCGCAGTTTTTCTCAAATTAGAAACCAGTAAAAACCACAGTGTCCTTCCTTTGATAAATAAACAAATGCCAAAAAAAGTCTATGTTTGGGCAGAAGTCCTACGAGGACTTCACACTCACAACAATTTTACCCTAGAGGAAATGGAAGAGAGTTGCTAAAGAGACAGAGCATTTCAAATAAACAGTATTTTAATTTTGGGTCTCAATATCTATAGATCAAGCTCTAGCTAAAAAAGAAAATATCACAACACATTACTTGGGTTAGTTCAGCTGAGATGCTCCTTCCAACTTGAAATTTTCCTCCTCCTAGCCTCTCTAGCAAAGCAGAAACACCTGGCTGTGTGGCTGCTCTGGGACTTGATGGTGGCAGTGGGACCAATGAGCCCATAGCCCTCTTACCTGCTGCACCACCGAACAGGCCACACTGGCTCCAAGCAAGCATAACAGGGGCATACTACAAAAACATGCTCCAGAGACCATAGTGAAAAATGTCTGCCTTCTCTGTGCTAAAAATTACTGCACCTATCCACATATAGGGGAGCTGTCACCAAGTGCAAGAAAAGCATCAACAGCCTCTCCACAATCCACACATCTTCCTTCTCCTCTTAATACGGTGACTCAGATCCCTGCTGCAGGAGAAAGCCTGTCATCCCCAGAAGCCAGACTCCTGAGTTGTGTTTCCTCAACACTATAAACAAATATTTGGAAAGCATGGCCTTTAATCCCTGCGTGTGCTGTTTCAGCAAGCACATCTGCAATGGTTTGGGCCTCAGTATTTACAGTTCCACAGGAGAGATCTCCCAGTATCAGCTTTCTATTCTGTAACTAGCCTTTGTCTTGTTGCACGTGATTGATGGGAGATCATTCCTGTACGTGACCCAGGCCAAATAAAGGATGCTTGCTTTCTAAAACTTCAAGATGAGTTTTAGAGAGTTTTTATTTGCCGACATTTTCAGTATCAAAACTATCAGACATCAGATTGTGGATTTTTTGGGGGGTTAATAGTGAGAAGTAATTGAAAAATAGAAACGAGAGCATATGCAAAACTGACATCCCATTTTGCTTATGCTGCCACCTATTTACTAGCATGTGGATGGGAAACCCCCATCAGCAGGTCAGAAGCACAAGCTAAGAAACTAAAGCTTCTTGCTGCCCTCTGGTTGTGAAAAGAAATATGGGAAGACACATTTTTCCAAGCCCTTTGGCATGATTTCCCAAAGAGAGATCAGCATTGTTTTGAACCAGGAAAATGTCAGTAATTGGGCGCAGACTGTTAGAAATGCCTTCTTGATTTAAGGTTACTTGCTGATAGCTCCACTCTGTAATTTTGCCAAAAGTTACCCACGTGCCTGGCATTTTGCTGACCAAGATCGATGCTCCTGTTCTACAGCTTTTTACTCTAGTACCTAGCAAGACATGAAAGAGGAAGCAGCTCCTTCCTGCCCAGCTTTGACACTCTGCAAACGTTAGGAGGGTATGAATCACTCTTCCCTTCCCTGCTGCCCCCAGTAAGAGGCCAACAGCAGAGATTTGAGAACTGAGGAGGCAGGGGGAACAGCCAAGAGCTCAGCCACATTCGCGCTGTGTTAGCTTGGAGACAACATCCCACACCCAGATGCCACCACCACGTGGTTCTTGCAACCTCCTCACCTGATGTGGAAGTCCTAGGACCAGGAGTGAAAAGATTCCCTGAAGTTCAGGAGGGGTTCTCCTTTCTTTTCTGCTGCTGTTGTTAGTAAAACCAGCTACAAAAGACAATGGCTGTTTCTAACATGTAGCAATAGAGAGCAAAACCAGATTTTTCCCCCCACCTAAGTCTCAGAAAAATTAATTTCAGAGAATAAAAATTCCCAAGATACGAAATTGGATAGTTCTGCATCCTTAACAGTCATTCACCATAAGCTCTTACAGGTAAAACTACTGGAGAGAGGACCTAATACCTTAACGGAGTCCTTATTGGCAGAGACAATGAGAAACTTCAAAGATCTAGCTAAAAAATTCAGAAGCTGCCATCTGACTAGATGTTTACCTAAATGAGAACATATTAAAACACAGTAGTCATACTGACAATTATAGTTATACTAGTAAATTTACCCAAGCTGTGAGAATTACTTTCTTATTAAATTCTTACAATGCAGTGGTTTTAGCTTTGTACTTGCCTGAGATTTTCCAGGATTTTCTTAGACAGAAGGCATGTAAGAACTACTTCTGAAATAATCATCTTCTCCTTTTTGTTATCTTTGTATGTATAGCTTATTAAAGCAGTAAAGTAAAAATGCACCCAGCAGCACATTTTCCTGGATCTACATAACATAACTAAAAACCATTATTACCAAACATCCTCCCCCAGAAGAGAGAATCACATTTGCCAGCACGTTTTATAAATCTTCGTGTTGGATGAGCACACTCAGCTTTCTAAACAGGACACAGCAGCATCTGTGCTGTTTCTCAGCTCCTTTTTCTGGATTTCAAGAATCAAAATTGCTGTCTCCTGCACAAACAAGCTTCAGTCTTACAGTGCCAAATCCCAGCATGTCCAAGAATCAGAAGTATCAATCACGGTTTAACTTTGAGTATGTCAGTGCAAGGCCCAAGCAACAAGTGATAGGACAAGAGGAAATGGCCTCAAGTTGCACCAGGGGAGGTTTAGACTGGATACTAGGCAAAAGTTCTCTACTGAAAGAGTGGTGAAGCATTAGAACAGGCTGCCCATGAAAGCGGTGGAGTCACCATCCCTGGAGGTGTTAACAAAATGGGTTAATCTGGCACTTCGGGACATAGTTATTAGGCGTGGTAGTGTTGCATCAATGGTTGGACTTGATGGTCTTAGAGTTTTTATCCAACTCTAATGATTCTATGAACATATGATTCTAAGGCCACTGACTAACTTTAAGACAGCCTTTTCTTCTGTTCTGTAGGAGACAAGCTCTGGCTGGGCCTGACCTGCTCAGAAGAACTTGTGCTGCAGAGCTCACTGAGCTGACAACATCGCTTTAGGTCTACAAGAAAAACAAAACAAAAAAGGGCACCAGAGCTTTAAAGTCCTCTTAGCAGGGTTAATATTTTGATTTAACTTCAGAGCTGGCTTATTATTGAAACATATTCAGACAAAAGATTTGCCAATCTTTTTTAAATGTCATAATTTCATAGCGTTATTCACAGCCATGCAATGGTGTGGTACGCAGTGCCCTGCTCACAGCATTGCTCTCATATTTAGAGGATAGGAGGGTCAATCCTAGTGACAGAATCACAGAATAGTTTGGGTTCAAAGGGAATTCAAAGATCATCCAGTTCCAACTCCCCTGCTACAGGTAGGGACACCTCCCGCTACATCAGGCTGCTAAAGCCTCACCCAACCTCACCTTGAACACATCCAGGGATGGGGCATCCATGACTTCTCTAGGCAAATTGTTTCAGTGCCTCACCACCACCAGAGTAAAAAATTTCTTCCTAATGCCTAATCTAAATCACCCCTCTTTCAGCTTAAAACTGTTACCCTTCATCCTATCACTGCACTCCCAGATGAAGAGCACTCCCCTAGCTTTTCTGTAGGCCCTCTTTAACTATTGGAAGGCTGACAGACACTGTTTTCACATCTCCGGCCTTACAGAATAATGTTAGTGTCTTTGCAAAAGATGTGCCTTCTTAATTCCAAGCATACCAGGAAATGTCCAGCATGCATCTCTGAAGCCTTGCTCTTTTAGGCCTCCTGAGGATTCAGACTATTGGGGGGGGGGGGGGGGGACAGGTGGGAATTATGGCAAAAAGTCTTCTGGAAAAAAAAATATCCAGAAAAGTCACCAGAATAAATAATAATTTTAAAAAAAAAAAAGCAGAGGGTAAGGACAGGGAAAGCAGAGAGTAAAGAACATTAACTTTGGAATCACTGTGAGAGAGAGGACCACTGCTCTTCAGCATATTCAGCACTCAAGCTCCAAGTTAAAAAATTCCCCCAAATTCCAGGGAATTTAAAGGCCCCTGACTGCCCTGGTATGAATGGTTGTAGCAAGCCTGTATAAAAAACCGATGGATTAAATAACTTCCCTCCAGAGCTGAGCCACACTGAATCTCAGGGTGAGAAGAGTCAGACAGGTAACTAAAATGACTAACCTTCCTCTGTAATTAAGGAAAAGCAACAGGCTACACAGGGAATAGCAAGAGCCCAACTTCACACAGATGGTTCAAGTACTTTTCCTGGAACAAGGTATAAAATTAAGTCTTCATTCAGATGCAAAAGAAAAGGTTGAGCATTGGAATTATCATAAACTCTTCATTTTTACAAATCATATAATTCAAACCACGGGGACTTATTCTTTTCACCATTCTTGAACACCAATATCTTAAAAACACATCTCAAAATATTTTCACTAATTTCACCAGGAGGTCAAAAAAAATTTACATTTCAAACCATGAATCCATTTAAAATGCACTTCAAACAGCCTGAAACAGTTCAGAAAAAACATGTCCTACAGCCACCATAACAGCAGGGCAAGTTCCCACCACTCAGGAGAGGTTGGGGCCCCTGGTGACAAAAGGCTGGCTCAGCAGTTCAGGGCTGCAGCTGGCAGCCACCGCACTCTGAGCTAGGATCAGCAAAGCCTGACCCCCTCTATCACAGCTCCTCTCTCCTTTTCCATGGCAGGACAAGCTACCACATAGTCTGTTCAGTAACATGCTAGTGCAACCGCATAAATGGGGCAAGAAGACGTGCTGCAGCACAGCCCACCTCCAGCTGCACAGAACACGACACAGCTGCACCCAGTACAGCAAAAGCTCTTAAAATTAGCATACATCCAACACCAATAAAATGTGTCAATATTAGAATAAGAATACAGCCAAAAAAAGCAGAGGTGTTTGGGGGACACCCAGGTCATTGTTTTCAGTAAGACCACGCACCACACAGCCCAAAAAGATCTCAAATGCTGAAATTTCTAAGTGGAAAAAATATTTCATATCTAAAAAAATGGAGAAGCATCATGCCAAAGAGTGACATAACTAAGGTGGAGTTTAAATGATTAATAAAAAATCGCTGGATTACAGAAACTTGAGAGTATTCTATGACTTTGCAGATGAGAACATGGTTTCATTTGACTGAAAACAGGTGTTGGGAAGTGATGCCCCGTGCCTTTCTGCAGTCCACTAGACACTTTCCTTTGTTTTGCTTTTAAATAGATGCATTTCATCTCCAGTGCTTGTACGTGTTCCCAGGCTCAAAATAACAACACAGGGGAAGTCTGTCTGCTCTTTACACAGCACTTCCCCTGACACTGCCCATGACTCTTAAATTAAAACAAAAATTCAAGCATGGTGTGGATACTTAAGACCACAATTGCTGTGCAATCCATTAATTGAAATATTCATCCATGTGTGTTGGTCTGTCTTTTAAAACAGGCATAAATAAATAAATAAATAAATAAATAAATAAAGTAACAATTAAAGAGGGAGAAGAGAAGCATAGCCTTCAAAAAGGAGGAACAAATGCATTCCACAGTCTGTGTACTGAAGGAGAGAAATTAAAACATAGATAAGCTTTAACAGATGATTGAATTGTCTGCTGAATTGTCTGTGGGACCAAATTCTGTGAACTCCATGGGAACTAATGACAACATTCCTACAGGACCAGGAGCATAGGAGCAAAAGTTACATTTTATCCCNAAGAGCACTCCCCTAGCTTTTCTGTAGGCCCTCTTTAACTATTGGAAGGCTGACAGACACTGTTTTCACATCTCCGGCCTTACAGAATAATGTTAGTGTCTTTGCAAAAGATGTGCCTTCTTAATTCCAAGCATACCAGGAAATGTCCAGCATGCATCTCTGAAGCCTTGCTCTTCTAGGCCTCCTGAGGATGCAGACTATTTGGAGGGGGAAAAAAGGACAGGTGGGAATTATGGCAAAAAGTCTTCTGGACAAAAAAATATCCAGAAAAGTCACCAGAATAAATAATAATTTTAAAAAAAAAAAAGCAGAGGGTAAGGACAGGGAAAGCAGAGAGTAAAGAACATTAACTTTGGAATCACTGTGAGAGAGAGGACCACTGCTCTTCAGCATATTCAGCACTCAAGCTCCAAGTTAAAAAATTCCCCCAAATTCCAGGGAATTTAAAGGCCCCTGACTGCCCTGGTATGAATGGTTGTAGCAAGCCTGTATAAAAAACCGATGGATTAAATAACTTCCCTCCAGAGCTGAGCCACACTGAATCTCAGGGTGAGAAGAGTCAGACAGGTAACTAAAATGACTAACCTTCCTCTGTAATTAAGGAAAAGCAACAGGCTACACAGGGAATAGCAAGAGCCCAACTTCACACAGATGGTTCAAGTACTTTTCCTGGAACAAGGTATAAAATTAAGTCTTCGTTCAGATGCAAAAGAAAGGGTTGAGCATTGGAATTATCATAAACTCTTCATTTTTACAAATCATATAATTCAAACCACGGGGACTTATTCTTTTCACCATTCTTGAACACCAATATCTTAAAAACACATCTCAAAATATTTTCACTAATTTCACCAGGAGGTCAAAAAAAATTTACATTTCAAACCATGAATCCATTTAAAATGCACTTCAAACAGCCTGAAACAGTTCAGAAAAAACATGTCCTACAGCCACCATAACAGCAGGGCAAGTTCCCACCACTCAGGAGAGGTTGGGGCCCCTGGTGACAAAAGGCTGGCTCAGCAGTTCAGGGCTGCAGCTGGCAGCCACCACCGTCTGAACTACCACATAGTCTGTTCAGCAACATGCTAGTGCAACCGCATAAANGCACTCTGAGCTAGGATCAGCAAAGCCTGACCCCCTCTATCACAGCTCCTCTCTCCTTTTCCATGGCAGGACAAGCTACCACATAGTCTGTTCAGTAACATGCTAGTGCAACCGCATAAATGGGGCAAGACGACGTGCTGCAGCACAGCTCACCTCCAGCTGCACAGAACACGACACAGCTGCACCCAGTACAGCAAAAGCTCTTAAAATTAGCATACATCCAACACCAATAAAATGTGTCAATATTAGAATAAGAATACAGCCAAAAAAAGCAGAGGTGTTTGGGGGACACCCAGGTCATTGTTTTCAGTAAGACCACGCACCACACAGCCCAAAAAGATCTCAAATGCTGAAATTTCTAAGTGGAAAAAATATTTCATATCTAAAAAAATGGAGAAGCATCATGCCAAAGAGTGACATAACTAAGGTGGAGTTTAAATGATTAATAAAAAATCGCTGGATTACAGAAACTTGAGAGTATTCTATGACTTTGCAGATGAGAACATGGTTTCGTTTGACTGAAAACAGGTGTTGGGAAGTGATGCCCCATGCCTTTCTGCAGTCCACTAGACACTTTCCTTTGTTTTGCTTTTAAATAGACGCATTTCATCTCCAGTGCTTGTACGTGTTCCCAGGCTCAAAATAACAACACAGGGGAAGTCTGTCTGCTCTTTACACAGCACTTCCCCTGACACTGCCCATGACTCTTAAATTAAAACAAAAATTCAAGCATGGTGTGGATACTTAAGACCACAATTGCTGTGCAATCCATTAATTGAAATATTCATCCACGTGTGTTGGTCTGTCTTTTAAAACAGGCATAAATAAATAAATAAATAAAGTAACAATTAAAGAGGGAGAAGAGAAGCATAGCCTTCAAAAAGGAGGAACAAATGCATTCCACAGTCTGTGTACTGAAGGAGAGAAATTAAAGCATAGATAAGCTTTAAAAGATGATTGAATTGTCTGCTGAATTGTCTGTGGGACCAAATTCTGTGAACTCCATGGGAACTAATGACAACATTCCTACAGGACCAGGAGCATAGGAGCAAAAGTTACATTTTATCCCTAGAGCAACACAACACTTTCAAGTTTCTTCTGTTCCATTGTCTCATTCTCCTTTGCTACTAGCTTGCAGAAAATCAATTAAATCATTTTTCTATGATGAAAAATTGATTCAATATTCTGTTTAATGTTCCTACTCAAGTTAAACCATGAGACACTGATCACAAAAGGTCCTTGTGAAGGGAAGAGCTAACTAAAGGAAGTGATTTTCTCTTCCAAGAAAAGCAAAGCAGTTGCTCTAATATTCACTTTTCTTTAACACCTCCCAAATCTCCCACAAAATTTCCCTTTTAGTTCTATTTTAATTAAACTTCAAAAGCCTCAGTAGTTAGACTGCATACCTATGAAGTCAGAAATTCAGACCAACCAGAAAACATTTAAAGAGCCTGATAACTAAAGTGCTTCAAAGGACAGCAATGCACTGGATCTTGTATGTTTGCATGCTCTTTTTCTGTGCTCTGGACAGCACAATCCACATTTTTGCCAAAGGGATCAGCATAAGATGTTCCTTTTGGGACTACAGCTCCTCTCCGTTCCTAAGCAACAGATTTGCATAAACAGAAGGAGCAAAGGAAAATGCTTTTCACATCATTTACTGGCCTGTCTGATTAAAGTAAAAGACAGAATAAAGCAAACAGCAGCTGACAGTCCTTTGTGGAACAGATCTGACATACTGTTAAGCTTTCAAAAATACATCTGCAATTGGAATAAAAAATAAGCTCAATATGTGCAAAAGAGAAAATAGGGATTCCAGCATGGAATTATCCCAGCCTAGACCAGAGCAAGTCCCAGAAGAACAGCCACATAATGGAAACAATTAATTTAGTATTAGACTCCTATGGGGCAGCATGGCTCACATTAACTCACATCAACTCACATCAGAGGCACATGACAGAAAGCAGGCTTCCAAGAGCATACATGGATTTGGGGGGAAAATGTAGGGCTAAAGAGCAGAAAACCAAATCTTTTTAAAATTTGTTTATTTGTTTGTTTATTTTTAAAACTTCAACTTCACAAACTAAAAGCTCTCTGCGTTCAGTCACATGTGAATTTTTCATGAAACCCTCTTCATTAAGGTGTCCAACATTGCTGTCTGGCCCTGCAGGGAAACATCACGACAAGATAAGTAATTTCCATCTTTTCTACCTACACTCTGGCTGGGCAACCAAGGCTCAAGCACTCAGTGATACACCAGTCTTATCACCTCAAAACCCGAATTGTATGCAGTGTCAGATACTATGGCAGCACCATTAATGCAACCTAAAAGCCACACTTCCATGAGTCAGTACCATTCCTCCCACAAGATAATCAAGGTCAGGAGGACACTGCTGCTAACGATGCTGTCACAGAGCTGACAGGGCTCGCTGACACACTGACCACCAGCACTCAGATGACTATTGGTCATGCTTATCAAATAACTATAGGCGTTCCCTTCCAATGTCCTGGATGAATTCAAGTGCATTTCAAATGGCAGGGAGGCCTAACAGTCATCACAACAGGTTATGAACGGGAACTCTTAGGCTGTTTGGAGGAAGCCCGCATCAAACTGGTGAATCACAGTAGGACAGAAGTGCCTTTTTTGACACCTGCACCAGGTGCAGGCCTGCTAGCTACTCCCTTGTAAGGCGTCAGTAAGAAAACCTTCCCACTACTAGAGAACATCGTGTAACCCTGGCACTCCCATAGCATAGGCTGGAGTCACTGTACTCTTACTAGTAAGTTAGCTATCAAGAGTGTGTTTATCATCTGCTGCTGCATTAACAGCCAAGAGTAGCACATGGACGAGTATGTACTAATTCTACAGCAGAAGCAGCTGCAGTGAACAATGCAGCAAGCAACTGCCCTGTATTTCAACAGGCTAGTACTATGCACTATATCATTCCAAGCCTTGAAGCTTCAGAGAGAAGATGCAACATCTTCATGATAAACCACAGGTCAAACGCTATCTGCATGCAGGAATATCAAGTGCAGTGTGATGCACACACTTCAAAAACTGGAAACTGGTTCTGCCCATTGCCACTTATTTTATTTGAGAACCCATTAAAATGATATGGGAGAAGACTAACCCTGTAAAATTTGCTCCAAAGGCATCCCATGCATGTGAAGAAGGGAGGAGGAGCTGTTACTGCAGTTTGGTCTGCAGCATGCAACCACCTCTGCATCAGCACTTGTGCTACAAGAATTCAGGGAAGGTTTTTGCTTGGTTTGTTTTATCTGCATACCTGAGCCTGAAGACCAAGAAATAAGTCAATAAAGAAAATGAAAAAAATAAAATAAATTTTAAAAAATAAAATAATCAGATATCTGCTATTGGTGAGGCTAGATGGCTGAGAGAGCTCATGTTGGTTTACTATGTAATTCTCGCAGAACTAAGTTAGTATTCTGAGTCAACATGGAAAAATATATTAATGCTAAATGTATGTACTTACTAAACCTCCTTCTGCAATATCTGGTCTCTCTTCAGTTGGAATGAAGTTAAAAATTTAATTAATCGTCTCATTCTCGGTTAGCTGTGGTGCGGTCTGTTTTGTTACACTTATTTGTCTCATCCTTTAGTACTTCCCAATACTCTACCTCTGAGCTGCATCAACTGCAACTTACATTTTGTTTGTCCTTCAAATTCCAGTGCTTTCCTATTGTTCCTTGACTAGCTCTCTCCTCTTTTTCACGTTCTTTTCCTCTCACCCAGTTCACTCCCTTCCTCCCCTGTTTGTTTAATCTTCTCTTCTGGTTTTGTTGCTCTGGCCATTTTGCTGTGCTGGCCTCCTGCAGCTGTCCCCAGCGCACATTTCTTCCATACTTCTGTTTACGATTCTTCCTGCTGCTGCATGGGCATGTTAGGAAACAACGCTGCTTTGGGAAATGTTAATACTTAGCACCAAACGCAGCGCTTACAGCATGTTCAGCAAATCAAAAGCCTTTGGTCTGGAGTCTTGCACTTCAACCCAAGCAATAAGGCAAGCCCTTAGCCTTAAAGAAACTGTTTATTTAAGCACGCAAGTTCCTGAACTGTACTTTCATTTCACAAGATTCTGCAGAAACAAGGAAGAAAACATTGTTTCCCCAGGGGAGGGGAGAACAGCACTCTCTTCCTGATCCCACTTCAGGCATGTTTGCTCCAAGGTCAGCCTCCCTTGGTTCTCTGCAGATCCTGCCTGTGGGGAGGCGGCCAGGCACAGCACCCCTGGGGGCAGCTGCTCAGATCAGGGCAGCCCCTAAGTCTCCCTTTCCCCACACCTCCACATTACGCATCCTATTCCATCTTACAGCACATGCCTCCAGTGACTTGACAGAATAATTATATCCAGCCAGTTTCTTCTATCCAAAACTGCAGGTTTTTTTTCCAAAACTCTGGCTTCAGCAATGACTTTTAAGTTGAAAAACAGTCCAAAGGCTTCAATAAAAATGCCTTCTTCAAACAGGGCTGTGTGGTCTCATTCCCACTCCTGTCCTCTCCCTGAAAGCATTTACTAAAATCAGCAGTACAACTCCCTCAGCTTTCTTTGAGTGGGGGTAATTGAGGATGAGGGGTAATAAATGTATGCTCCTTTATGGACATGGATCTGTTAGAGCAAGTCCAGAGAAAGGCCACAGAAATTATTAGAAGGCTGGAGCATCTCCCATACCAGGATAGGCTGAGAGAGCTGGGCTTGTTCAGCCTAGAGAAGAGAAGGTTCCAGGAAGACCTCATAGCAGACTTCCAGTACTTAAAGGGAGCCTACAGGAAAGATGGGAAGGGGCTCTTTATCAGGGATTACAATGATAGGACAAGGGGGAACAATTTTAAGGTGAAAGATGGGAGATCTAGAGTTGATATTAGGAAGAATTTTTTTACTGTGAGGGTGGTGAAGCACTGAAACAGATCACCCAGAGAAATCGTTGCCCCAGCCCTGGAGGTGTGCAAGGCCACGCTGGATGAAGCTTTGAGAAGTGGGATCCAGTGGGAGGTGTCCCTGCCTATGGGTTGGAACTGGATCATCTTCAAGGTCCATTCCAACCCAAACCATTCTATGATTTAACTGAAAAATAAGTTTGAAAATAATTTTGGGCAAATTGCTACTATTCATGGTTAAAAGCAGCTTGTTTGTTTGTTTAATATCTAACAGTACAAAAGTAATGTACAATTTTGCAAAATCACAGTATTTTTAAAAAATAAGATACAGAAGCTGTTAAAAAAACGTATGACCACATGCATTTCATGAAGGAGGGGTGAAATTATAATTTAACACTCTCAACAAAAATTAACAAAATACAACAGCGGAGGGTGGAGGAGAAAACGGAAATAAGCAAATAGGCTTTAGCGTCTCTAGCGTATTTTTACCTCTAAATGAGCTCATCATCTGTAACATTTTACACTTTCATTTTGATACAATACATGAAAATATGCAGTTTTAGGGAAAATTCATCAAAATGTTACTTCTGATATCACCTGATAAGCATCCATATCAACCTTGAGCAATGTAGCACAACAGTTTATCCAAACTTTACGTTCAGACTGCATGATTCAGCACACTCTCCTTATCAATTTAATAAATGCCAATGAACCCCCTTAAAATAATTAGAGCTACATTGAAAGAAGACTATAAATCAAGTTCAGGTCTATAACGTTTTTATTTCCGTCCAACGAAGTTGTTCATGTCCCTATTAGAATTAAAGTCTTTTTAAGTAACATAGAGCAACACCATATTTTTTATCTCAACCCTGGAAACAAATCTCTTGCATACCTGTACAGCATAAAACTAAGCATCTCTGAAAGCTCCTTATAGCATTCACAAAGCTGGAATCACTACTTAGTATGTCAACTCCTGACACTCGTGTCCCAGCATAAAACCACAGAACTGGTTTTGAATTCCAAAGCCAAAAGTATCATTTTTTCTTTTTTTATTTTACTTAATATTCTATTAATTCCAAAGAAAATTATTGAGACTCAGCTCTGCTAATCATTTGTATAGTGTCACCTAGGCACAAGTCTACACATTGTCTGAAGGCTTAAAATGCCTTTTGATGGAAGAAGGGGAGAAGGAATGATGTTTTTGCTCCAAATGAGTAATTCTTGGCTTTAAAAAGACACTTGATCAATCCACTACCTCCTGACCAACATTCCTGAAAAGCAGACCTGCAGAAACCAGCCCTGCAAGAGGCCTGCTGAGACACACTGTTAAACTGAAAAAAATTCCCAACATCTGGTCTCCAAGCACAGAGAAATCATGCAATTTCACTCCACGAGTAACTGCTCTGTAAGCCAGGGAATGAAGGGCATCAGAGCCTGCTGCCCCGTCATTTATCTCTAACGAAAACAAAAGCAGAAGCATCAGCTGCTCGTGTGACAGCATTACTCAATTATTTAAAACAGAAAAAGCTGTATTAGAGTTCGTAGGTAGAACCTCCCTTCCTAGGAGGTTCATTCACTTTAAGTTGTGCGTATGATGCCAGAGCACCTGTTCCAGGTACAACATACACGCAGAACCACAGCGAAACCACCCAACTGAAAGGCCACCCCATTCACTTTTACTTCTCTCAGGCTACTGAGAAGCATTTAATGGGGACCTTGCAGCATGACTTGGTGGGTTGCAAACCTGCACCTAGCAGACCACAGCCAGCTAAGTTCCATGCAGGGAGCACCCAGCAAGCAGCTGCATTAGGCTATAAAGGTATTTCTACCCTGAGAACCCTCTCTGAGTTCACACCATGAGATGGCTAAACCACTGGGGTCCCTGACAACAGAAGCAGAGGTCTATCAGGATGAAACAGCTAGAGAAGATGTGAGGAAGCACTGAAGAGCACAAGCACTGCCCCTAGCCATCCCGAGGACCACCACCTCCCAGCTGGGGAGGCTCAGAGACGCTCAGAGCTGGCTCCCTCCCCATACACATCTGCTCTCCACTCTGCAGCCCACAACCTTAAATCACCTTCTCTACAACAGTATTTCTTTAGAAAGGCTACATACCTATAAATTCACTTACTATCTCTGCTGATGGTCAGTCTGAAGGGAGGGGGGCTTCTACTGAGGTGACAAATGCCTGACAATTATTTGTGCCATACCCACTTACACCACCACCCTAATTCTCCCTGTTAGGAGACAGAGCATGAAGCATTTCCCCAAAAATCACTCAATTGTCTGCAGACAGGGTTTTCTCCACAACACACTCATTTATGAATGCACATATATTTACACACATAACAGAGGTAGAGAGCAAACAATACATACTGTCAAGGAAAATCTTTTAAGGCCTATAAAGAAAACAAGCTTCAGGATTTTTTTTTTGCCTCTGTGTTTATGAGATAAGAAACATTTACCAAAAAGATTAGTTACAACATCTTTGGTGCCAAGAGACAGAACAATTATCTTTTATATTGCACCCTCTGCTTCCCTGTAGCAAGTATCATGTATGCATCATACATTAATTTTACCACTAGAAAAGCAGATGATGTGGATTAGTGCAATTATACTTAAAACAAGCAAATCAATATGCTCTCTCAATTATAAGCATTATGCAGAGAAGTTTACCCTAGTCCTACAAACGTCAGCATCTGAGGGCAGATGTAAAGAAGAATCCTAAACTACTGTTGATCATAGATTAAAATATAAAGTACATTACTAAGTTCACAGCAGTATACAGAAGGTACACAGTTATATTTCATAATTCTGAAATGTTCTTTCATGTTACTGCGTCAGAGCCACACACAGAGCAAAAAAAGGAGAGAAGAAAAAAAAAGGACAATTGTTATGTATTCAAATAACAATGTAAACAAAAACTAACAAAATGCCCTGCAAGTAAAGGTGTGACAGAGGCCACCGGTAACAAGGTATCAATAGTTGCCATATCTGTTATATTCACTGCTCCCTCTCTGTGCAATCTAAGTAAGAGCATGTCCAAATGGAAGCTCGGGACTGTTTAAATGAGTCACCTTCCCAATCCCGTGGGTGGATCCACCCCAACCACTTCACTGGCCATTCACGCTTGGGTCCCGTCAAGCTCCTGCAGCATCCCTAGGTAAACAAGCACTTAATTTGGTTCAAGAATAATTGCTTGTTAAGTTGGGGGTTGCTATAGTAGCTATAGCTATTTAATATATATAAACAATAAAAATTCAGAAACTCACTAGGAACTAGCTCAATCATAGGGCTGACTTCTGATTCACTGTGGTATAACACGCTGCCTGACATTACAGTTCACTTCACTTGCTGGAGCAGTAAAGGAACCACAAGATCTTTCCCCTGAGAACGACTATAAAATAAGACTGTCTTGATGCACATCTAAAATATAGAAATTATGTGTGACAATTATGTTAAAATTAATTGTTTCTTGTACAGCACTGCAAGCAATTCCAGCAGCTTCCATGCCAAAGGCTGAATAAAGCTGAAACCAAGAAAAGGACTTTTGTGGGGATTTGTGACAAGATAGTGAAACCTACTCTCAGAAGTGAGCTGACTTCCAAAGCACCTCTCTCTTGCAGGATGAATAAACAAAGCACTAACCAAAACTTAAGGAGTATACCAGACATGCTTCTAAGACAGAACACATAGCTGGAACAGACATCTGTTAAATAATTAATAATGCTTTAAAGTCTGAAACAGGTCAAGAGAATTTCTGGGTTCAAGCCCAGGAGCCAGCTTCCACATAAGACAAACCAAAGAAACAAGACTCCTGTTAATGAACGCTTTAGATATTGCATGCACATCACTAATAGACCTTTTCTAAGTCACACATTCAGAAGTTGAGAACTTAAAAGACTAGATATCTTGGGGAACATCCCCTTTCTCACAATGTTTTTGGGTTTTCTTAAAACAACTTCTATAATTCAGCTCCATCCAATATTGTGAGATCTATTAAGCGAGAATTTTTAAGTGCTGAACATGTTTTAACCATCACACTACTCTCCCCGTCATAACCCGTAACAGGAATTGACCAAATCCAAGGTCTGCACACAAAACACAGTCTTATTCATCTTCAGTAGGACAGCTGGGGAAGGGGGGATATCTTGTTTATTTTTCTAAAATTTAGAGGCTTGGTCTCCAAATACACAAATAAACTAGGGGTGGCAATCTGAAAGCCACCAAGTAGAACTGAGATATTCCATCAATCGCATCATCCTTTTAAAAAAAACATTAAACTAAACTGTTGCAGATAAAGACTACTGTACATTTCTTAGAAGACAAATCAAGCAAGATTTGACTGTACTTGGACTATGCCTTCCTGCTGTATCCTACTGCCATACAGGCTGCTTCCGAATTCCTCCTCCTCCTTTCTGGCAGCTACAGAGACACTGGCTGCCCACACCAGCCAGACTTCACAGACCAGTTGTCTGGGAATGCTTAAAGAGCCTTTTACATTAAATTAGGAGAGGCTCCATGTTTAAAAAGCCAAAAAGAGTTTTCAAAAGGCAGAAGCAGAACTTAGATAAAGCCAAGAACCAGAACACTGACATAAGGACTAACAAAGCATTTTCAAGCATAGCTCAGAGATACTCTGTCTGAGCACAAAACAGTTTGCGTAAGTGCAATTAATATAAACTATAATGCAATTCTGTGATTATTAGAAGTTCTCCTTTGAAAGACAAGTAAACAAGCAACACTGCACATGTACATGTTCAGTAAGTTTACCATAATAAATTCATGGTGAATAAGTAACTGGAATGCAATAAGGAGTGAAGATGCTCGTTAGCCTCAGCTTTCTGTTTCCCACAGTTTACAGCAAAATGCGGTATGACCTTCTAATTAAGGAGAAATTCTTACCCCTCTAATTCAGTTCTCCAGCCACCACTCCAGGCAGACTGGCTACATCCCACTGTGCCAACTCCCTCCTAATAGCCTCCCTGGCACAAACATCCATTTGTATGTCTAAACGCTACTCAAACCTGTTATCAAACGTTACAGGAATAAAAAACTAAAGCAACAAGAGCCTACTGAAAGGCAAAGATGATTAGCAGAGTTGCTGATGAACTAGAGGAATGCTCCCACAGATGAGGTGCATGTATGCCCTCACTCCCTGCTTGCCAGGGACAAGTACAAGAGGGATGGGGTACAGGTTCATCCAACTTGGGGAGTTTTGTACTTACGTTGTTGCCCTCACCACAGCACTTTTATTTTAACTGGATAAAATTTAACTTCCTCAAGAGGGAAGTTCCTCTACGCCCTTAGACAGACGCTAGACCCTCTTCTTCACATGAAAAGCGGGACAAACTTGCACCAGGTCTTTTCACTTTTCTTTTCCTCCATCTACCCCGCTCTCCAGCAGCCTAGAGAGCAGAACTCCAACCACATCGGTGTTACAGTCACACCGGCTATACATGAAACAACAATTTCACACCCCACACGCGGGGGGAAACAAAAGAGACTAAAAAACATATTTTAAGTAAAAAACCCTGCAGCTTCACCCACTGCTGGGGCCTGCCTGGCACAGAAGTTGACTGCCTGCTGTGACAGCTGCCCAACTCTTCCCCTTCCCTTTCCTTTCCTCTCTCTCCCCTTCCTTTCCCTTCTTTCTCCCTCCCTTCCTCTTCTCTCTCTCTCCCCTCCCCTCTCTTTCCTTTGCCCTCCTCTCCCTCCCTCTCTCCTTTCCCTTCTCTCTCTCCCCTCCCCTTCCTTTCTCCTCTCCTCTCCTCTCCTCTCTTCCTTTCTCCTCTCCATTCTCTTCTCTCCTTCCTTTCCCTTCTCTCTTTCTCGTTCCCTCCTCCTCCTCTTTTCCCTTCCTTTCCCTTCCGTGTCTCTCTCTCCTTTCCCTCCCCTTCCTTTCTCCTCTCCTCCTTTCCCCATTCCCTTATTTCCCCCTCTCCCTCCGCTCCGCCCGCGGCTCAGAGGCCGCTCGGGGCCCCGGGACGCGCCGCTCACCCTCTGGCCGCCCGCTCCCGGGAGCGAGGAGGATCCCGTCTGTCCGTCCGTCCGTCTGTCCGCCCGGGGGTCGCGCTGAGCCCGCGGCTCCGCTCCTCGGGCCGCGCCGGGGCGGCGAGTTTCCTGCCTGAGTCACTTGGCCCGGGAGCCGCGCAGGGAAACACCCTTCCTGCCGCTCCGGCTCCTCCTCCTCCCGCCTCATCCCGAACCCGACGCCCCCTTCCTCCTCCCGGGCCGGGAAAGGCGCCCCAGGCCGCCGAGTCTAACCCTGGACGTGCCCGCTGAGCCGCGTCCCGGAGCTCCACGTCCACGAACGGGTGTTTTAAGAGTGCTTAGGGATTGCAGAACCGTAGAATCCTTACGGATGGGAAAGAACTCTGACATAACCTAAACCTCCCCCGGCACAACCCGAGCTCACCCCCTCTCGTCCCATCACTTGTTGCTCGGGAGAGCAGACCGACACCCACCTGGCCCCAGGCTCCTCTCAGAGAGCCGCAGGGCACCGTAAGTTCCCTCGTGTAAAGTCAGACTCTTTCTCGCCCTCAGCCTCCTCTTCTCCAGGCTAAACAACTCCAGCTCTCTCAGCCGTTCCTCATAAGACTTGTGCTCCAGACCCTTCACCAGCCCTGTCATCCTCTTCCTTTCTTTTTTAATGAAAGCCACCTTTGCTGTGACTTGTGTGCAGTGAAATCTATATAAAAGATGATAAATTTATAAAGGAGACCCAGAATCATGGAATCACTAGGTTGGAAAGGACCTACTGGATCGAGTACATCCATTCCTATCAATCACTAAACCATGCCCCTTAGCACCTCGTCCACCCATCTTTTAAACACCTCCAGGGATTGTGACTCAACCACTTCCCCTGGGCAGCCTCTGCCAGTGCCCAATGACCCCATGAAATATATTTTCCTGAAATCTAACCTGACCCCTCTTCCTGGCGGAGCTTGAGGCCATTCCATTTTGTCCTGTCCCCTGTCACTTGGGAGGAGAAGCCAGCTCCCTCCGCTCTATAACCTCCTTTCAGGTAGTTGTAGAGAGCAATGAGGTCTCCTCTCAGCCTCCTCTTCTCCAGGCTAAACAACCCCAGCTCTCTCAGCCGCTCCTCATAAGGCCTGTTCTCCAGCCCCTTCACCAGCTTTGTTGCTCTTCTCTGGACTCGCTCCAGAGCCTCAACATCCTTCTTGTGGTCAGGGGCCCAGAACTGAACACAGGATTCAAGGAGCGGTCTCACCAGTGCCAAGTCCAGAGGGAGAATATGTCTGTTTCTGATACAAGCCAAGATGCCATTGGCCTTCTTGGCCACCTGGGCACACTGCTGGCTCATGTTCAGTCAGCTGTCAACCAACACCCCCAGGTCCTTCTCCTCCAGGCAGCTCTCTAGACAGACTTCTAGTCTGTAGCTCTGCACAGGGTTGTTGTCCCCCAAGTGCAGGACCCGGCATTTAGCCTTTTTAAACCTCATCCCGTTGGTCTCAGCCCAGCGGTCCAGCCTGTTCAGATCCCCCGCAGGGAAACGCAGCGCTCGGCGCTGGCAGCAACAGGGAACTTGCGCGTTTCCACGTGGAGATTTTGGCAGGACGGTGTGGGAAAGAGCCCAGAAGGAAGGGTGGGGACCTACCCTTAATGAAGCCGAGGGTATCCTGTGGGAAACTCTTCGAAATGACCCCTAGAGGGTGCTCGTAGATGGCTGTTTCCTATGTGAAATACAACCACGTAGAAAAAAATTAGGACGGCTCTTCTCCACCGTCTGTTTGCAACCTCACTTTGAACATTGTTTATCTTTTCCATGTAACCTTCTCCCATTTCAAGTTGTTTCTTCTTCTTTTTTTTTTTTTTTTAAGATTCATCTAATGAACCTGATGCTACTCCACAAAATTAAACTGTCAGCTCTTTCTCACTAAAGTTTGTCAAGGTTGTTCTTTCCATCCACTATTGTCTGGCAGACAGAATTCACAAAGCCCCTACAGGTAGGGGTTACAGTCAGTTTAAAGTATGGGAGCTTCCAAACGATTTTGATTGGCTTGGATTTTACCGTTTTAAATTGCATCTAACATTTTCTTCACTCATGAAAACCCTCTCTACTCATTAGGAAACTCCACAGCATTGCTGCAGCAAGCAATTTTAGGTCTCTGTTTTCAATAGCTGTTAGTGGGACACTAAGCTATTAATGCTTTTTTGTGCTGAGAACAGAATAATTAGTCGTTTACTTCAGCTATTGTTTTTGTCAAACAAGTTCCCACGGTATTAAGTCGGCTTTTTGTAATGCTATTTATAAGAAAGCCTTTGCGAAGTGGGGGATAAGTTGATAAACCCCCTAATTCTCATTATTTCAAGTACTCTCTAATCCAATTATTCCACTTATTCCATATCATTAAAAATTCCCACAGCCGGGAAGAAGTTATGCATCATTTTAAAACACTGTTATCTTTTCATCTCATTACAGACACATCTTCACAGTTGTATTTTTCCCAGTGCTGCAATATTTTCTCAATGAAAATTTATTTGTTGAGGATGTGGCTGATTATGCTTCTCTGTTTGTATATATTTATAGATATTTTAAGTACTTCAGGTACAAGTAGTAAATGAATTAATTTCACCTATCACAGCCCCTTTCAGCCCAGCTTTTAAACCCAGTTCACTCAAAACTGTAAAACACAGATGTATGCTTCACTTTCTAAAACAACAGCTGATAACCATTCAGATGCAATCCATCCCATGCCCTTTACCACAAACCCTGCTTGGGGCAACGAGGTCAAGGTCCCTTTACTAAAGGATAACTCGCCTTTGTAATGCAGGATTGGTTTTTGTTTCCTGGGTGAGTGCAAATTCACAACAGCCTTGGCTTAGCGCAGCCACTTGGTCTACATCAGCAGAGAAATCTCTGTTTGCAAGCTCCAGCAAAGCAGCAAGGACATGGAACATGCCCTGAGCCAAACCAAAAGCTGCTAACGAGACCTGGTCAACAGCATCTTTGCCCTAGATGGGTGAGACCTCCTTGGTGCTCACATGTGAGGCTGCTACTGCAGCTCCCGTATCTGCCAAAAGCCACCTGCTGCCTGGAGCAGCTGCTTTGCATGACAGCAATGCCAACCAGCACCATCCTGTCCTAGCAACAGCAGCGTAGCCTAAGGATTGGCTGATGCCTACTTCTAAAGTAGGCTCTGAGTGGGCAAAGGAGCTAATTCCTTGCTGCTGGAGCAATCTGCTTTTTATCAACATTCCCATACTCAAGTTTATAGCTACCCATAAGGTCAGAGAAAAAATATTGATAATATGTAGCTAGTCACAACCTGTGTTGCTTTTCTATTATTGGAATTAGAGGGCAATCACATTTTACCATCTGGTTGTCTGTGTTCTCATGTAATAAGTGTGAGGCATGTTTATCAGAACCGTTTCAAGAGCCCACATCACACCATCCCAGCTGCCTGATTTAATTCTGTAAATGCCCCACTGAATCCACACCCTTTCCACTTCCATGTAATTTAAGTACTTACTGCAGTGACAGTACTTGATTAAAGGAATTCAGCAGGTCTCCATGACCTGCCTCTTCCTCTAAGGTATCCACCCTTCTTAATTATCCTTTGCCACACTGAATGTGGGCCTCCTGGGCCTAGCTAAAGGTAGATGTTACCTACATATTCCTGACCAAGCCATTAACTGATCTCCTAGCCACTAGAAGTTAGAAGTGTTTTTAATGAGTCCAACTGGCTGGACTTAGGATCTCAAGTAGTGCATTCCTAAATGGTACCTGATACTCAACCCTTAACTGTCAACAATATTTAATTGCAGATTGAGGGAGGTGATTCTACCCTCTCCTCTGCTCTGGTGAGACCTCATGTGGGGTACTACATGCAATACTGGAGAGCTCCGCACAGGAAGGACATGGATCTGTTAGAGCAAGTCCAGAGTGCCACAAAGACAATCAGAGGGCTGGAGCACCTCCCATACCAGGACAGTCTGAGAGAACTGGGCTTGTCCAGCCTAGAGTAGAGGAGGCTCCAGGGAGATCTTACAACATACTTCCAATATTAAATGAGGTCTACAGGAAAGACGGGATGAGCTCTTTATCAGAGACTGCAGTGATAGGATGAGGAGTAATGATTTTAAGGTGAAAGAGGGGAATTTAGATTAGATGTTAGAAATAATTTTTTTTTTTACTATGAGAGTGGTGAGACATTGGAACAGGTTGTCCAGAGAAGTTGTGGATGTCCCATCCCTGGAGATGTTCAAGGCAAGGCTGGATAAGGCATTGAGCAGCCTGATCAAGCGGAAGGTGTTCCTGCCTGTGGCAAGCATGTTAGAACTGGATGATCTTTAAAGGTCCCTTCCAACACAAACCACCCTATAATTCAACAACTTGATATCTGTAACACGAACATATCACTCTCCTGTCAATTTATGTCCTATACCTAAACCAGATGAAAATGAGATAATAAAGTAGTAACAAGCTAAATGCAACTGCCTGGAAAATAGATAAAGCCTTTGTTCAAAGCACTGTTAGTCACAGGCATCCACAAGTTACTTCCTGAACTTCAGCTCTTGTCATTTTATTTTTAATTTCTCTCTTAAGACTCCATAATATTTACCCAAAGTCAATGAAAGAGTCTTTAATAGGAACCCACAAAAGAATTTAATTCCACATCAGTCTAAGAGCTTCAACAGGAATCTTGTGGCCCTGCCACAAGGTGTCTGCTGTGCCTAAAACGCTGATGGTTTTGCACCTTTCCAACTATTTTAGCAATTAAGCTTAATAGCATATCTAGCTATTAATTTAATTTCTTTTACCTGCTCAGTCCACAGAGATATTTTCACCCTCAGAAAGGAGGAAAGGCAACAAGCATGCAACCTTGGAGACCTCGGTATGGGAAGGATGTGGATCTGTTAGTGCAAGCACAGAGGGCCCCGATAGACCATCAAACGGCTAATCAAGATCAGAGGCTAACAGGAACCTGTTACAACTTGACACAAAGTATTCACGATGCCACAACCAGCAACGGTTGCAGTGACACCAAGGATACGACATCATGCAAAACTAGAAAGACTGAAAATAGGTAATTGTTTATAAATCAGTTAAAAAAATTAAATCCAACCTAGGGCAACATATCAGCCACCTTTCCATACTCTAAACAAGGCAAGATTTTTCACACACAAAGTAATCACAGACTTCATTTTGTGTCAGAGGTGGCAAACATTTAAAGCATAACAAGGCTACAAAAACATTTATGTGCATCCTTAGCACATGTAGCAAACCCACTGTCTCAGTTCTCTGGAGAAGGCAGGCACCTATGTAAAGGGCACAACACTTGGGAGAGTTTAAGCAGAAGAGATGGAGCAGAAAGCAACACCTAGCTTAGAGGTCTCAGTGAGCAGTCAGCTCATAAAGTGAGAACATACTCATGGCCAGAAGCTGGGCCAGCTTATGGTAGTTTTAACTCCTACCATCCCTACAGCCTGATGCTCCTTACTTCACAAGGCTTTAGGCAAATGGAAAGCGATCTGGTCACCCGCACCTACCTTTACCTCCAGGAAAAGCTGGATTCCTATCCCTGAGAGCCCGTTACATGTGTGCCCAGAAGCAGAGCTGCCAGCAG
Source organism: Piaya cayana (assembly GCA_013389865.1). Classification (NCBI taxonomy): domain Eukaryota; kingdom Metazoa; phylum Chordata; class Aves; order Cuculiformes; family Coccyzidae; genus Piaya; species Piaya cayana. The sequence goes on from WAAB01000596.1 coordinate 200,228, forward strand.
CAATCGTGCTGCACATTCATGAATACCCACTAGCACATGATGACATGTGGAACTCCCCAGTTCCAACTTCCCTCCTAGTGCTGAATGCCACTACCTCAAATGGATTTGAGTAAGCAGGGTTTCGGTTTCTTAGTTCTGCTTCCCAGCTCCCTGAAATACTAGACAAAATTTCTATTGCTAACTTAGAGGGATTTAACTCTTCATCTGTAAAATCGGCCCACATCTCCCTTACTCCGCTTTCCAAGAACCCTGCATGCTGTGCTGCCAACCATGCTGGAGACCACACAACCCCCAGACAGGCGTGAACAATCCTTAAATCCCCTCTTGATCCTGTTATCAACTAAACTAATTTTGCTCATGCAAGAAGCCAGAAGAGAAACCAGGGCACGTACGTTAGGAAATCCACAGAATCACTAGGTTGGAAAAGCCCTTATGAGAGAACACACTCAGAAGTTCATGAGAACAACTAAAAGTGGAAATGAAGTGTAAATGAAACTGTGACAGCATCCAAAAATGCAGCACATTCTTTTCCAACATTTTTGGACATCAGACATATCTTACAGTGAATTATTATAGTCTTCTCTAATACCATGTAACCAAATCTTTACTTTTAAGCACCCAAACCCATGCTTGCTGTGCCACCCATACAAATGCTGCTTTTTAAAGCCATTCTCCCTTGTACATCATTTAAGAACTTACCCTCATGTTTCAAAAATCCAAGCAAGCCCTTTTGTGCCTTAGCATAAAATAGAAGAATATGGCTGAGACCAGGATCTAAACAGTTTTATCTCTTTCTAGTTTAAAGTTCTCTAGGACCAGAATAATCTGCCTACCACTATAAACCAGATTGTTTCTTCTCCTTGAATAATTAATTAAAGCCTCTTCTCCATAATTCTCTTCTCAGAATAATTATTTCCATTTTTATACTTTTTAGATCAGACCCATATAGGGAAAAACATATTACTCTTCTCATTTATACACAGACCAGCCTTTTGATCTTATGAAAGCAACAGCCATGAGCTCAGGAAGAGATCAACTAATAAAAAAACCTTCCCTTGACATTAAAATCTGCCACCTAGTGGGCTTTGTTAAAAATATGGTTTTAAATTAAAAGATACCTCCTTAGAAGCTTTAAAAGTTCAGTTTCTACATGTTTGGTGGTTTTTGGGTTTTTTTTGCTTTCATTTGGCTAGACTTGAAAATTTACAAAAAAAAAATTACTATGACAAAATCTACACACACATGCAATATATCACACCTCATACTTCTAACAACTCTGCAATTGCTTATTTGATATTCCAGAAGCACAAATCAAGCATACTAAGATGCTAAGTCTCCTCCAACAAAGAGGAGAATTGTCCAAAAGGGAAGATTCAAAATTCATTCAGAGATAACTGATTAAAATGGTAATTTGGAAACAGGGTCAATGCCAAAAATGTTAAGAAAATTTGAGCAAATAAATAGTTAAAATACCCTAGACCTCACTAGAAGCCTTTTTCCCCTCTAACAGGTAAAAAGCCATTATAACTACACTGTTAAGGGACTGATGAAAAGGTCTTGGTGGCATCACAGGGCAGGCACACTGACAGAAAGGACTAAGAAAGAGTGTCTAAAGAAAGAGGAAGAGATGCCATATAATGAACACATTCAAAGGAATACATTAACCGAGTATTACTGGCACACAAAAAGTTAGATCTTCCACTGTGCTTTTGTGACGACAAAAAAGCAAATACTAGAAGCTGGCTGAAAACCAGCATGCAGACATCACCCACCTCCTTGTTGTATGCAAGGTTAATTCCTAAGCAGGAGATAAGGTGAAACAGCTAATTCTTTCACTTCCACAGGGTCTTTCAAATATAAGCAGTAAAATCTGTGGAGGGATTTACTAGGAATTATTGTTTCAACAACATTAAGGATTGAAGGATTTTTTCCCCTCAAATATAGCTAATATTATCCAAGGAAAATCAATGAAAAGCAGTACTTCCAGTGAAGGTAAATACCATACAGAGAAAAGAAATAAAGCAATTGCTTGTTTGATTTTTAAGAACACACAGTATAAAACATACATATACTCAAAAGTAATAAGCCAATGCATACCAGTGATGAACTTCCTAGTACACGTCTGCCTTCTAAAACGATCAATATGCTATTCAGTTTTACTCTGAATGAGCTAGAAACATTTAATAAAAACCAACACTGTCTCTGTGTGCAATAAATAATGGCAACTCAAATGAGAATCAGTCACAGTAAACTGCAAGTACAAATTTTGTTAATAAGCATCCACCTATAAAAAAACATCCACTTGGAAAACCATGCCATGTAGCCACAGAGAATAATACAATGTTCTCTAAAACCAAACTTCCACTCAAACAAAAAAGAACATGCCACCTGGTAGCAGAACATTTCCTGGTGTTATACTTTAAAAAAAATCAGTTTGTTTGTAACTTGGAAGAACTTATTGAGATCTCCTATTCGAATAAGAACCCCAATATTCATTTTCATGTAAAGTAATTGCTAGTTCATAGCTGAATAGTTTTGTGTAAGCCACAGTCTCCCCCTTGGTTAATATACATTTACCTTGCAGAAAAAGCCCTCAAACTTTAAGTCAACCAACATGATTTCAGAAGAAACACACACAGTGGTGAAATTCCAATTATTAAATCTTTTATTTATTAAAATAAATAAAGAGGTAAACAACTACAATTGATTTTTCTCTTTTTAAATGGAGGTGTACCAATACCAGAATTACAGAACAGCTTCCATGGGGAGATGACAAGTCATCTTGCACAGAACACTTTCCATATTTACTTCTCTAGAAATGTATCCTTCTGTATTAAAACCCACCACTTTCTAAGAGATTAGCTATCAGATGTAAGGTTTGTTTGCAAAAGGTCTAGAAGGAAAACAGGTAAGTCGTATCTGACCACGTTTGTAACATCAACAATCCAACAGTTAAAATTAATATATTACACACTGTGTTCTTGATCCTACTTAAACGGACAAGAGTTATCGCTGAAATTAGTAAGCACTTTACCATTTAACATAAAAATACTGGTACTTTATGGTCTACAATAAGTCATTTTGGTAAGTTAATCCTGTATTATTTTCAGTAGCTTATTGTAACAGTCATAACTGTTCCCAAAAAGTTCTTAAGAACCATTACATGAATGCTTCAGCCTTTTTTTCAAAGCAAAAAAGGCAAAAAATGATTGCAACCAACCTTTTGAATACTAAGAATTGAAACACACTACTCCACGCTGCCCTATGCAAAATTAATGAAAAAAGTAAATCAGCAATCATTCATCATTTTTAAAAATTCCTTTTCACAGCATAAAGTACATTTTATGTATTTTCAAGTACAATTGTGTACACAGGATGAATTTTACACTGTACATTTTTTGATGTTGAAGTATATGAATACAGAGAAAAATATTGCCACAATTAATACACTTAAATACCTGCACATTATTTACATTCTAAAATATTTTACACAGCTCTAAACCATCAGCATTATTTAAACTATACACATTTCAAAAAACAGACAGTAAAATGCTTACAGTTTTTTAAACACAGGAATTTCAATATAAATGTTGCTTTCAGTTCTTTAGTACTTCAACAGATTCAGGTATTTTGTTCCATGCCAGCCATCAGTGACAAAGCTAAAGATTCCACTGCAAATCAAACCATAGAAGAGTAGTTAATATTTGCACTTGCACCAGACTGCAAGTAGTTATTGCAACATACAGTTCTGCAGTTTAAAAGGAAGTTATGCATTTATCTTTTTACTTATAAGGCTTCTGGATTTAATATAGTTAAGCTGTTTTATGAATCTCTGACAGCTTAGTATTTCACTACTTTAAATCATCAGTTATCCCTTAGTTATTTCAGGTGGGAAGAACTGGTAAGAAATTGGCTCCTTGGTTTAAAATGCTAACTGCCGTATACACAAAAAAAACCCCTCAAACATTTGGGGGGGGTTATATACAGTAAGCTGTTCACCCAGACAATTCTTGCAGATAAGCTCTTGTAGACTGAGAAACAGTGATGTCAGATATCACCTCTTTTAGCAAACCATTAGAATACACATTTCCATCCCTGCTAACCCCATCCAGCAGGTTCCCCTCCAACTCCAGCTGGCACTGATTAGCAATTTAAACTAAGATCAAGCTGCAAGTAGAAGCACAGAAATGTCATCTTCTGTCATTTCTAATACTGAGGAAGTAACTTATAACAGATGGCAGAGCCAAGAACTCAATACAACTGCAGCTGAGGCACAGTTGCATATGTTCAGGTATATCACAGCTGTCATCCAACAACAAAAAGAATGCTTTTCTATGCCCTCTAGAACTTAGTTTCAGTCAGTCAGAAAACTGCTTGTCACTTGCTTAGGTACATCAGCATCACCTCATCAAGGAAAAAAAAAAAACTGTCTGGATGGACAGGCCCAAAGAGTGGTGGTAAATGAAACTGAATCCAGCTGGAGGCTGGTCACAAGTGGTGCTCACCAGAGCTTGGTGCTGGGTCCAGTCCTGTTCAATATCTTTATCAACGACCTGGATGAGGGGATTGAATGCAGCCTTAGCAAGTTTGTGGATGACACTAAACTAGGAGGAAGTTTCAATCTGCTGGAGGGTAGAGAGGCTTTACAGAGGGATCTGAATAGGGTGGATCAATGGGCTGAGGCCTGCACTTGGGACACAACAACCCCATGCAGTGCCAAAGGTTTGGGGAAGAGAAGCTGGAAAGCTGCCTGGCAGAGAAAGACCTAAGGGTGTTGGTCGACAGCCAACTGAATATGAGCCAACAGTGCATTCAGGTGGCCAAGAAAGCCAATAGCACCTTGGCTCATATCAGAAACGGTGTGGCCAGCAGAAACAGAAAAGTGATTGTGCCCCTGTACTCAACACTGGTGAGGCTGCACCTTGAATACCATTTTCAGTTTTGGGCCCTTCACTCCAAGAAACATTGAAGTCCTAGAGCGTGTCCAGAGAAGAACAACGAAGCTGCTGAAAGTGCTGGAGAACAAGTCTTATGAGGAGAGGCTGAGGGAACTGGGGTTGTTTAGCCTGGAGAAGGCTGAGGGGAGATCTTTTGGCTATCTACAACTACCTGTAAGGAGGTTGCAGAGACGGAAGAAGAGACCAACACCCACAAGTGACAGGTGATAGGACAAGAAGAAATGGCCTCAAGCTATGTCAGGGAAGTTCAGATTGGATATTAGGAAAAGTTTTTTCACAGAAAGGCTTAGCAAGCACTGGAACAGGTTGCCCAGGGAGGTGGTTGAGTCACCGTTCCTGAAGCTGTTTAAAAGACAGGTAGATGAGGTGCTCAGATACGATTTAGTAGTAGACAGGTATAGTTGCAGCTGATCGCTAAGGTCTTTTCCAATCTAATGATTCTATCATTCTATGATTCAGAAAAGTAAAGACAGCTCTCATGAAAGAAAGGATGGCATAAATACCCTGAAATAAAAAATAAGGCTTCATGGCCTCCTGTAAATATCTCACAAAATGAGATTCTTTAAGACATACTGACAAACATAAAGACAGACTAAAACGTAACTATGTTTCCAGCAAAGCTCATGTTCCAGTAGGTGCAGGTATGTGAGAACCCTCATGTACTTACAGTGAGGAAAAGAGCCTCGACAGACAGCTTTGTTGAGAACTGTTACAAGAAACATGTGGCATTTCTTAAAATCAGATTCCATCTTCTCTATAGATTCCATCCTACAAAACAGTTTAACAGAGAAATGCTTAACAGAGTTGCCACTGTGTTATCTTCAAAATATGACCGATACTTCACAGTAAATGACAAAAGTACTCTTTGCATGGCATTCCTGCTTGAACATCATAAAATATCTCAGTTATGCCTGCATATACCACTTCTAGAAAACAAGAGGCAATTTTGACAGGAGCACTTGAGCACTATCACAATGGCATTAAATAAGTTCACCATCATGTCAGAAATCTCTGCAGTAACTCAGAGGAACTGTGTGGTTCTGATAACTATTATTCCTACGTAGCTTTGTACTTCAAGACATCCATTCCTGGTCCCTATTGCTGCAGAGCTCCTTGGGGTAAACCTACTCTGCCAAATAAAACAGGGACACCCACACTTCTTTACTATCAGCCAGCCCTCAAATTCCACTTTAGGCTGGACCAGATAGCGCTCACCAGAGCAGAGAGAAGATGCAGTTCACAACAGTCGTGCTTTTCTTTTCTCCCCTCTTCCAAGAGGATATGGGTGATGCCACATCAGCTATGACTTTTTCCTGCCACAACCAAGAGCACATAACCACATGCTCTGAGTTTCAGTCTTTATCAACAGCCTTCACAAGGTATTTCTCACACTTCAAATGGGAAAAGTATTCCAAAAATAGCAACTTCCTAATGCTGCAGGAGAGCAGGATCCACATTCTATGTAGCATGTGTGCCTAAGAGAATCAGTTCTGAGAAATATGGATTTGAGTCAGTCCAGACCTGCTGACCTCCAAGCCATAGATCAAGCCTTGAGTGTTACACACAGCTCTGGAAGTCTTGCCCTCTATCATCCATCCTTCATGCAGCAGCTTACAGAGGTAAAAAGTATAAAGGAGAGGAGTGGCAGGCAAGCAGCCCTGCAAAAAGGGATCTGAGGGTGCTGGTTGACAGCCGGCTCAACAGGTGTCAGCAGCGATCAAACCCTGGAACAGGCTTCCTAGAGAGACAGTCCATGCCCCAAGCCTGTCAGTGTTAAGAGGCATTTCAACAATGCCCTTGATTTTTTTCAGCTTTTAGTTATCCCTTAATTGGTCAAGCAGTTAGACTAAGCAATCATTGTAGGCCCTTCCCAAATGAACTAGTCTATTCTATATTTAAAAAAAAAATAAATTAGATCTTATCTTTAATATAGTCTAAGGGATGACTTGGAGAAGAACTGCTGATTTACAGTCCAATGCATTAATCTTATCTTGTAAATTACATGTGGGTTTCCAAATTTAATCATGGCATATAAGGAAGCACACATCCTTTTGAAAAATCCCAACTACAACACCCATTCCAGCTTGTTTCTACAGAAAAGCTATTATAGGAAAGGGCAGATCAAAGATAACTTCAGATTTTACCGATAATACAGAATCTGAGCATTTGAACTAAATTAAACATTCTGCATGAAAATCTTGACTTCAAGTAAATTGCAGAATTTACATCAACTTCAACAGCTCTGCTTTTCTACCACAATTTTTTTTACAAAGGCTTTGTAATTTATCATGGAATCATAGGACACCAGGTTGGAAGGGACCTCAGGCTTCATCTGGTCAACCTTTTAGGTGATACATAGTTTGAATGAGATGCCAGTCCAGATTAGAAAAATAAGGCTTAGAGGTTAACTTTAGATGATCTATTTTTTTAAGGAAAAAAAAAAAGTATGGCCTTCTAGTACGACAGAATGAAGGTCAACTAAATAATCCTACTTTTCATAAACGAATTATTGAATGTCAGCATCTACCTGCCTACAATTTTCAATCATACCTAGGAAACCTGGTCATAAACAAACCTGTGAACCTCTCATTTTACCATTATGAACAAAGATGAAGGAAAAAAAACTGCTTTGTTGCGATGCTCTGTTACATACTGGTCACCTTTTTAATTACAAATACTGAACATATGTTGACACAAGTGCACGAAGCTTGTCAAGTTCATTCTAAAAGAAATCTCACTTCTGCTAAGAAAGAGGAATTAGCCTCTAGTATCTGCTGCTATGAACAGAGTAAAGTCCTGTTATTTCACACAAAATGTATCTCAAAATTATATTCCGAGCTGTGAAATTATGACCACGTAGAGTTTTAGCTATGTACACTTACTTCCAAGCGCCCAAACCAGCCTGCCAGCGGTCTGCAAACATCAGTACTAAATTTAACACTTTCATTATAGCTTCTTTCACAAAGCTCACCTAAAACAACAATTAAAACAAAAGGAATAACATTCAGAAATGCATTGTTAAACATAATAACTTTCATTATTAAGTTGCAATACAAGGTATCCCATGCCATTTAATCTGATCTGTAGAAACAATCTCCTAAGTACAATGTGATTCTTCCATATTTAGTATGTTTTGTATTTACTCTCTAATTCATTTCATGGCTGAATCTCAGTGAGAACAAAGGACAGATAGCATGTGGGATAAAAGGCTATAATGTTATTCACGTGCCTCCATTTCCTGCTATACCAGTATGTATAATCCTCATTTACATTACCAAGCCTCAATTTCATCAAGCCCTCCCATCTCTTAGAAACAAATGAGTCATGTAAAATCCAATGTAAAGAATTTATTCTCTTTTCTTGAAAGGACTGAGATGAGACTTGCAAGGGAAACTGGATCTAAATGTTAAGTCTAGAAAAGCAACCTTTTCCTCAAGAGTACCTCTGTATTACTTAGCATATATGAACTGCCAAACAGACAGCATAGTTATTACTGAACTACTTACTTGTCCTGCTAAACTCAATGTACCTAATAAGCCAATTTTTTTTACCCACCTTTTCTCTCAGTAGGCAGCGATCATGGATTGTAGACAGATATCTGTAATGAATCTTTATCAGCTGATCTAAATCTTTGGCTTCTTCTACCTGATGCTGAAACTCCAAGCCTGTACTGTGAAGAATCTTAAAAAGACCAGAGTTATTAGATTCCATGTTGCACACAATTTTTTATTACTCTCTTCCAATATTAATATATATTTAAAGATTCTAAAATCGCCTGAATCACTCACTCCCCTCTCAGATTTTAACCTCACCCTCCAAGTTACCATCAAATACAGCCACAAAATCAAGTTTTTCTCATAACTGCATGATATTCCTCATGCAAGTACAGATATTGCCCTTGCACAACAGCAAGCAGACTATCCCTAAAGGAGCTCATTTGGAGTATATCAGTTGTACTAAAGGCAAAACCCAGCAATATTAGAGCAGATATGAATGACAAAGCATTGCCTTTATATTTCATAGAATCACAGAACAACCAGGTTGGAAGAGACCCACCCGATCATCGAGTCCAACCGTTCCTATCAAACACTAAACCATGCCCCTCAGGACCTCGTCTACCCGTGCCTTAAACACCTCCAGGGAAGGTGAATGAACCACCTCCCTGGGCAGCCTGTTCCAATGCCCAATGACCCTTTCTGTGAAAAAAAAAATTTTTTTTTAGGAAGGGTCCATTTAACTAACATGCCTGTAGTAACACTTCTATTAGCTTAATAGCTCTTAAGAGTAACAGTTTACAGAAACCTATTTTTACATGGCTATGCTTCAGTCATCTAGTACTGGGAAGAATTAATAATAACCAAAGATCAATTATATGCGTGAAGTATTTCTAAAGCATTTTTAGAATTACTGATTTAAAAATTCCCAGTTAAAACTGAAATGGACTTTTCTCAAAATTAGTTCAGTGTCCTTTCTGCAATACAGTATTTATTTTTTTAATGTTTTAATTGAAAATTAGTACTGCATCTCCAGCTATAAGTTCTTAATCCAAATTAAACTGTGACATAAGACAAACCCTAGTCATGATGTAGTTGTGCAGGCTGTTAACGAAATGCATAAGTTTCACTCTTAAGAGGAACATGCGATGTATTTGTTGCTTTATGTTTTCCGTTTGGGGTCCAAATGGAGGAAGTATTCCTTGTTCTAATAAAGTTCCTTCCTTCACCTGTGGATTTTCTGCAGCACAGACTAATTCTAAAAAGAAAACACAAGAATATTATATTTAAATACTCATGAATGCAAACTGTAGCTAAGATTTTACTTAAAACTGAAACTTGTTATTTTTATTCTGCATGCAGTACTGATATAAGGATTGCAACACAGATTGCGCTATTGATGTGTAGCAACAACACACTGAATAGTTTGACAGTATTTGTAAGATGCAATTTGACAAACACTATAATAGGAAATGCTATTTAAAAGCTAAAGATTATGTAAAAGGATTAAAAAAAAATCTACCAAAAAAAGTGTAAGTTATCTCCACACAAGGAAAGACTTAAACGTACAGCCATACCCATAGAGTTTAAAACACAGAAAAGCACAAATCTGATTAACTGATGTACACAGATGAATTCATCAACCTTCTAGTTTATTTTTCTAGGACATGAAATGCACATCCACTTTACATTGGACAGGAAGAGTACAAACATTAACCCAGTGAAGGAGACACTTAGGAGATCCCTTTCTACAACCTCCAAATATTTATATTGCAGCTTAAAGCATGTATTACAAACTATCCAGCTTGCTGTTTCAATCTCAATGACAGTATTTTTTCATCTTGTTTTCATAACTCCTTTCAGCATATTACTCATAAAAACTTGGACTACACACAACACAAAACATTAGGGTGTAATACACAGATATTTCAACAACAAGGTCTGAAGAATGAAGTAATAAGTTTCCAATATAACTAACTAGACTTGGATCACAGAATCGTAGAATAACCAGGTTGGAAGAGACCCGCAGGATCATCAAGTCCAACCATTCCTATCAAACACTAAACCATGTCCCTCAGGACCCCATCCACCCATGCCTTAAACACCTCCAGGGAAGGTAACTCAACCAGCTCCCTGGGTAGCCCATTTCAGTGCCCAATGACCCTTTCTGTGAAAAATTGTTTCCTAATGTTCAGCCTAAATCTCCCCTGACAGAGCTTGAGGCCATTTCCTCTTGTCCTGTCCCCTTGTCACTTGGAAGAGGCCATCACCCTTCTCTCTACAACCTCCTTTCACGTAGTTGTAGAGAGCAATGAGGTCTCCCCTCAGCCTCCTCTTCTCAAGGCTAAACAAGGAAACGTGTGAATAGTGTTGTCCCTGAGGCTGAAGTGAAAAACATGCCCTGCTTAATATACCTGATTTGTGAAGCTAATAGAGATTAGTACTTTATAGAATGAATAAAAATTCTGACAGGTTTATACTGCATACTGCAGAAAACAGCAGACTATTTATATCCTTAGACTATAGAACAAGTTTTTAGAGTATCTTTCATTAAAGAAGTTTCTTACCATCAAATCGTAAAACATCTAGACTATACTTGGCCCACTTGATTTGCAGTAAGAGCAGAAAAACTTGATTGTAAATTTTTTGGCACTCTAAGCTTATAACTATATCCACAGGCCAAGGAACCTAAGAAGAGGACAATCAAGACAAAAGATGTAAGTCACCTCAATACAACACTTCAAATCTGTTCTAGAATAAGAACTACAGCAATATTAACTCACTACCTTGAAACTCAATGTCAAACCATCTAACGTGTGGACTGGGAGTTTTTTCTTTGCTGTATCAACAGTTTCAAATGATATAGACAACCTACGAGAGGAAACAGGTGATTTAATTGGTGCTAGTCTGTTTTAAAATAGTGGTTAGATTAATTATTTTATTTCTTATTGCTAGATACCAACTGTCTGATTCAATGTGATGGGAATGTGTAGAAGATATGACAACAGCTTAAAACTTCATCAAAACAGATTCCTGTAATGAGTACACAATAATCTGTATTATGCTATACAACGTAAGTACATTAGTACAGGCAAGTGTAAAACAAACGTAACTAAATGCTATTTTGCCAGCTTTTGCATTTTACCTGGAACTGTCCTCTGGATAGCGCTGTCCAACTGCTTCTTGAAGTTGAACATTTAAGAAAGCAACATTCTGCCAAGTTTCCTTTTCTCTAATTTTGTCAAAAATAGATGTATAGAAGTCATACATGGTATCTCCAGCTTCAAGTAAGAAAAAGTTTCTCATTGCCTGCAAATATTCCACAAGCCTAAACAGGGGAAAAACATAACAGTTCCTCAGTCTTAATCATACAAGTAAAATCAAACACAACTGTTCTAGAATCAAAAAATCTCAAAAACTCTTCACTACACGAACTCAAATTTAATGAAGTCCACAGTAAAGCTATTGCTTAACCTCCATACAGCCTTCACATACGTTCAAATAAAACAAAATAACCAAGTTATCTTTTCCTGTAAGCTTGAACAGCTCCATTAACTTCAGCAGAAGTGCTCATGGCGTTCAGCTGTCTTACAGGTTAGGCAATTCTCATAAATAGCTTAGAGTCTGGAAATCCTGTCCCTCTCCCTCAACAGACTTTAAGTAAGAAGACAAAATTTCAGGGAGATTTCTGTCTAAGAGAATACTTTAATACGGAGCTCCTGAAAATTATTATATGGATTTTCTTTTATCGATAAAGTACAAAGTATGGTAAGGCTACGACCCTCCTAAGAACCATGACTATAAATACATTAAGTATTCCACGCCAACTACAAGCGTGACAATTTATAACCACCTGGAAAGGTTATTTTACTCTAAGCAATATAAAAATATCACATAATATACTTTTGTCTACTACTTATACTATCATAACTGAATTTCATATTAAACTGATATATTCTAGCTTCCTAAAATTTGTCTTCCAGTTTCAAATGACCACACTATTAAAAGTGGCAGCTTGAAACATCCCATCGAACATCTGCTGAAGTCAAAAGATAGCTTCACTGCTGGTTTAAACTAGACCAAGTCTTCACCCAGGATTTTATCATGTTAGGTCCTCCCTTTATTCCTTAATAATTGTATTATTATCAAACTGGAGTAGAAATACAGCACAAAATTCCTGCTTTTAAGCATGTGGTATAACACTGGTAACAAAAAAAAAAGTCAATGAAAAACAAATCTACTTTCTTACCTATAATCCTTCTTTAAAGTTTGCATTAGATTACCACAGCATTCCAAGTATTGCTTGTCTATGTGCGGATAAAGGCAAGACCTCAATGTCAGTTCAAAAGTCTGGCAGGTCACTGATTCTGAGGATCTATCCACACAAACATCTCCACCAGTGAACTTCTCATGAAAATCACTCTGTTCCAAATATAATCTTAAAAGAAAACAAGCAGCTCAGGGAAGAATTTTCATAATTCATACAATATATAAAACAAACAAAAGAAGTCATACTTTCAAAGATTTTAATCAAAATCAGATCCTCTGTTGTAAAATATACACTGCAAAAGTAACCATAAAATCACTATGTTGGAAAAGATCTTTGAGATCACGAAGTCCAACTGTACCTGCCCACTACTAAACCATATCCCTAAGCACTTTATCTACCCATGTTAACAACTCCAGGGAAGGCGACTCCATCAGCCTCCTGGGGCAGCCTATGCCAGTGCCCAATAAGCCTTTCGGTGAAGAAATTTTTACTAATGTCTAATCTGAACCTCCCCTGACACAACTTAACGCCATTCTCTCTCATCCTATCACCTGTCACTTGGAAGAAGAGACCAACACCCACCTCACTACAACCTCACTTCAGGCAATTGTAGACAGTGATAAGGTCTCCCCTTAACCTCCTCTTCCCTAGGCAAAACAACCCCAGGCCCCTCAGCCGCTCCTCATAAAACTAGTGCTCTAACCCCTTCACCAGCAATGTTGCTTTTCTCTGGACACACTCCAGGGCCTCAGTGTCTTTCTTGTGGTGAGGGGTGCAAAACTGAACTGAACTGAACGAGGTGTGGCCTCACCAGTGTTGAGTACAGGGGCACAACCACTTTCTTGTTCCTGCTGGCCATGCTGTTTCTGATACAAGCCAAGATGCCATTGGCTTTCTTGGCCATCTGGGCACACTCCTGCATCATATTGAGCAGATGTCAACCAACAGCCCTAGGTCTTCTCTGCTGGGTAGCTTTCTGGCCACCCTTCCCCAAGCCAGAAAGCTGCCAGACTCTGCACTTGGCTTTGTTAAATCTCGTTGGTCTCAGCCCACTGGTCCAGCCTGTTCAGATCCCTTTGTAGAGCCTCCCTACCCTGAAGCTGATCAACATTTCCTCCCAGCTTAGTGTCATCTACGGAGTTACTAAGGGTACATTCAATCCCTTCATCCACATAAAAGCTCTTTCATAATTACAGCACAGATTGTCTATTAAGTGATCCTTTCTACTGTTTTTGTGTGACCAGGCATAAGAATATCAAAAAGGATGGCATACTGTAATCACATAATTGCTCAAGAAATAATCCGGAAAAAATAAAACACCAACACTACACAGCTTAATAAATAAATTATCATTGGAACCTTAAAACCTACAGTGTGCATGTACAGTAGTTAGATGGAACGTCCCAGGAAAGAAAAATAAAACTGAAGAAATAAAAGTAAAACTAAACAATGAAAAGAAAGCAAACCCCAAGAACAACAAAAAAAAAAAACCACCCAAGCCAACCAAAAAACACCACCGCACACATGGAGAACTGGACTAAGGCACCTTAAATATGGGGTTCCTATATACTATCTGTAATATTATATCATGAGAAGAGATTATCTGCAGTCTACACTTGGTAAGTCTAATTATTTTGTCACAAAAATTATCGAATTATTATAATTCGTAAAAAGCTACTTGCTAGCTGAATCCATTGTAAGAAGAAGCCCAGCTCATAGCAGCCAGTGCCTCGATAAACTGGATGAGTCAGACATTGAATTAATCTACCCATTTTGACAAACAGAATAGTCCCAATTAACAAGGGAAATAATAGTCTTATCTACTATTAACTATGATTTCTTTTAAAAAACCTCTCCTCCTAGGACTGAAATGAAAACACGTAAATTGCCATCTAGTATTTAAGAAAAACTTGAGGAGCCATTTCTTCTTTGTAATCACGAATTAAGTACAATTTTCAGAATCTGTCTTTCCTGCTCATTTCCAAGACGTTCTTAACCTCTATGACTTAACTCATTATGAAGAATAATTTCTATTGAATTAATATGAATTTCTGAAGGCTTCTGAAGTTAAATTATTTCAGCACAGTACAAATGAAGTTGCGCTCTTCAAAGAACACACTCTGTGCAAATCAACGACATTGTGTACAAGTTCCGAGCAAAGATATTTAAAAGTTTAGATTTTACAAGTACTCACTATTAAAGCACTTATTTGCTGAAAGCCTGTTATTTTCAAGACTACTCCCATTTTGTATGCTAACAGATGCGAGTAGCAGATTCTTTACTGCTTTTAATTGTTTTTCTTCAACAAAGCACAAGGGTGGTGTTTACATAGCTTCTGTCACTAATTACTGGTGCTCCTCTTTATTCTGCACTTGCCTGTTTTCAGCAGCAACAACAATAAAAATTTGGTCTATCAAATGTCACCAAGCAGAATGTTGCTCTCAACAACACAGCAGGAAGATCATTCATTTACCTGGCAAAATTAATAGCCAGCAGTGGGTCATGGACATCATCCAGTTCCAAGTGTCTTTCTGCTATAGACTGCATCTTTATCAGGCTCTGCTTTGTGGCTTGCTGTTCTGTAATAATATCTGGAACAGATTCTTCCCCATGTCGCAGGCGAGACTGCACTGATTCCAAGAACAGTGTATACAAACTCTTTCGTTCAGCATCTAAATTGGGCAACGTATTACATAGTAAGATTTTATTCTACGAGAAAGCATAATCTGAACTACAAGAACTCCTCCACAGTTCAACATTCACTTGCTAAGTTTTGACATACTAAATTTAGGCTATTATTCAGGAAAATACTCAAATACATATTTACCTAAATATTGCTAAAACATTAAGACTTGTCCGACACTGAAGTTAGGAATATATTCAAATGGGCTCCTGAATGGGTGTCTGAAATACAAAAGTATTTCTGAGACTGTAAAAGAACTTTCTCCTTTAGGTGCAAAGGCAATTGATTCTTAGCACCTGAAACAAGCTTGCAGTATTCAGTAGACAAGACTGTATTCTCACACCAAATGGGAAAGTAAATCTAAATAATCTCCAAAATAACTTAACTATCTCTACTTCTAAACATCAAGAAACAGCAAAAAAGCATTTATTTTGTTTCAAAAAGCGTAACATTGGTTACACTGTTGTACTGTTTTACTATCACTCAAGACAAATACACCAGTTACCCAAACATGTCTCATCTAACTATTAGTAAGCTTTTTTAAAAAAATAATAGCTCCACATTCTATGTCAGAATTATTTGGCCACTCAGTAATGAAAAACAACTACTTATTAAAACAGAACAGTTTTATTACTTGGACATACAAGCTGTTTTCATTAATCTCATAAGAAAAAAATGTGTTTTGCAAGTGCAGGAGAACAAGTTTAATTAGAATTTAAAACAATAAAAAGTAAAGAGAACACTCAATGTTAACACACACTGCCCTTGTAACTTCTTTGCACTGGAAGAGTGTTTTCAATCAGACTTGAAGTTACCAACCATGATATTGACATTCAACACAGAGCATTATATTATTCCAAAGTCACAAAAACACTACTACAAAAAAAATGTACCCATACTGTTAAGATATCCCAAGGCACCATGGTGCACAAGGTGACATCTCACCTCTTGACGCAGCCTGCTGTGGAGAGCCATCCTTGCACTGAAGATTCTTCAACAGCTGCATGGATTTTCCAGCCATGATGATCTGCTTTAGGACGGGTTTCAGGAAAGAGACCATAGTATGTTGCCGGCTCGAAGGGGCCTGATCACTGCCAGAACTGGCACTGGCATTGTCACTCATCTTCTCTTCATTTTCTGTCTTCTCTGACACGCTGTACAATGTGTAGGTAGCATACCAAAAGTCCCTGTGATTAACTGGAACATTTTTGTTTCTGTGAATAAATAAAAAAATTGATGAGTCGTGTCCCTTTTCAAAAGGCAAAACTTCATTACTAGAAGATGCACATCCTCTTTCCCCCATGCTTTGCCTTTCTCTTAGAACAGTCAAGAAGCACTTTCAAGACTATATTAAGCAAGTTCACTCATATCACTAACTATCTAGAGTCTTGTATAAATAACAGCATTAGCAGGATAAAGAATGAACTCACAGGAGATAAAACAATTCTATAACCACCAAAATACCAAACCAAGGCAAGCAGATTAAATTATAATTAATTTATAATTACCTATAATTAAAATATAATTTTAATTACACTTGTCCAGGAAGTTAAACTATTCACAGTGGCATGCATCCT